>CANYLF011676090.1:0-13084 GCA_948193215.1 Bocquillonia castaneifolia | reverse complement strand
CGACGCTCCTACTGAAGGAACAAATAAGTAATTAAAGTCCCAGTGATGCCAAAGCATTTTAACCAACATCCCGTCAATTATTTCTTTTTTAGTTTCAACCAAAGCAACAATATCCAGACTATGAGAAGTAATTAAAGACTTTACCAAATTCTGTTTGGAGGAGTTGTGCAAACCTCCTCTATAATTCCAAGCTAAAAAGTTCAGAGACATAGGAAATGAAAATAAAACCTAGAAACCTCAATACGAAATCAAGCCGCAGCCATTATATCCTGAAGACGCTGTACAACCACCTGCTTATTCCTTTCTGAGAAAAACCCGATGCTTACTCCCATCTTCCATGTTTCGTCCAGCTCATCCACTAGAGGAATGGTTGTTATTGCATTGAGCTATTCAGTTATTAGTAAGTTGCGATTACCAATATCGATGCTAGAAAATTCTGATCCCGAAACATTCATCACGGAGGAAGCCAATCCAGTTCCTGGCAGAATTCTTCTTGTTCTTTATCTTTGTGAAGGACCAACCTACCCCATCTGCGATGATGCGTTATTTTCAATGTGCAAGTCGTCTATATTTCCTTGTATTTCTGTAACCTCTGCATGTTTGTCATTAGCCTCTGCCTGTTTCATCGCATCAGGTATCATGAGGTTGTGTTGATCATAACCAATATCCTCTTCTTCAGTCTCGGACTGGGTCTCACCTTCTTCCAAGGCTACTTCATTATCCGACTCATCTACTGGGTAGTCGTCCTTCAGGTTTACTGGAGCATATGTTTCAAAAACATGTATGGGGAAAGATTCAGAGTGCACTTGTGCTACGTAGCATCCATTGATTGGACTTCCTGGAATTGAAACCAGACAAGATGCCACATCCATTCTATTCAGATTGAGAAAATCATCGTGGAATTGCACCAGACGCCCAAATTTTGACACAAAAAATTCAAGCACCTCAGATGTGAAGTATTTTGGTGGGATACCAAAAATGTCCAGCCAAGCTAAACGTTTAGTAGGGGCATTGAATTCATGGAATTGTTGAATGCTCTTCAGCGTGTGATTCAAGTAAATCCAATCACCACCTATGAATCCATCCAGAGCGTCCTTAGAGTGGAAAACTATAAAAGCTTTGTCCCCACCCAAAGGAGATACCTTCTTAAAAGCATAACCTTGATCAATCAGAATAGTCTCCAGACTTGTAATCTTCTTGATGTCCCGTAGAGTCAAGACGCAGGAATTGTCTGCCCATGTAGGTGTGTGGACTGCACCATTGAAATTGAAAGTCTGAGTGTTTTGTGTTCCCTAAGGAATTGAATTTGTGGCAGAAGCTACAAAAGCATATGATCTGTTGTCTCTCAGGGAAGGTCTGAAGGTTGCCTTGGGGCTTGCAAGACGAGAGGATACCACTTTTGATGGGACTTTTGTTGCTGACTTGTCGGGATACCTAGCTTGATAAGCTCTTAGTTTGAATGATCCAATGGATATTCGGTTGATTCTAGAAATCACCATGGAAAGGCTGAGATCTTGGTGGACTCTTATGAAACTGAAGTACAGATTGCACTTGTTCTTCTTAACGGCCAGGGTTATCAATCCATGCACGTTATATGGTATGAAGACCCGATGAAGATCAGCAACAGTTCATCCAGAGGGAAAACCTTCAAAGTACACAACAGCTGGGGCCTTCTCCTCCGATTGGGGTAAAGGGTGGGTATGGTGTTTCAGGTGATTGATGTTACGGGTGTTTAGGTGGTCGAAATGGTGGTTTTGGTGGTGGTGTCGGCTAGGGTTGGTGGGTTGGGAGGTACGGCTTTGAGCCATGATTTTTATGTTTTTTTATTTACATCTTAATCTTTACAATAATAATAATTTTTCAAATTTTTTTTACTAATACTTCCGGATTAAATTATAAAAATTCTTCTGAATAATATTTATAAATCCTCCAAAATGTATATAATAATTTATTTTATTTTATTTTATTATTATTTTTTAAGGGTGTTACACTACGGGCACGATACAGAAGAGTGTTTTGAGTTAAGAAGGGAAATTGAAAGACTAATAGAAACGGGGAGCCCTGAGGAAATTCACAGCCCTAGCCAAAGAAGCACATGTCATCACAAAGGAACCTTAAGCAACTGCCTACCCCGAAGGAAAGGTTGTCTTGGGGAGGGTACATGTCATCACGGGCGGAGAATCATGCTCAGCCGTAACAAAAAAGATATCAAGATTAGAGGTCATGAGTATAAATGCCACCAAACATGCCAGAAAGGGACCAGATCACCGGGCTCCAGTCATCACTTTCAGTCCTGATGATGTAACGCATGTCCAAGCATCTCATAGTGACGCACTGGTTGTAGAAGCCATCATATATAATTACACGGTCAGGCGTATACTAATAGATGAAGGAAGCTTCATCAAAATGATCACATGGACGGCATACAAACAGATGGGAGGATCTCAGTTAAATGTGAAACACTGCCCCACACCGGTCTAAGGGTTGAGTGGCGCACCCATTCACCCCATGGGTTTAGTCAAACTTACAGTAGAATTCAGAAGGGACCAGTCACACAGCAAGGAGATTAAAGCCCTCTTCAACGTCATGGATTTGCCTCTAGCGTACAATGCAATCCTTGGGCGGCCATACCTCTATGACTCAGGAGTAGTAACATCAATCCGGTACTTAACAATGAAAATTCCAATGGGTACAGACATGGTGGTAGTAAAGGGAGATCAAGAAGCAGCAAAGGCATGCTATGTAACGGCTATGATAGAGGCACTCCTAATCTAAGAAATACTGGAGATCGAGGCAGAAGAATAAATTGAATTAGTGGGAGAAACAAAGACAGTGAAACTGACAGAAGGAAAAGAAGTCAAAATTGCAGCAAAATTAGATGGCTTGGAAACACTCATCGTCGACAAGTTAAAGCAGTACGCAAAACTCTTTGCCGGCTTAGCTTCAAAAATTACAGGTGTTGATCCAGCAATAGCGTCTCATGCCTTAAAAGTAGACCCCAATGTCAAGCCGGTAGCTCAGAAAAAAAGGCCAATGTTCGCTGAGAAAGAGAAGGTGGCCGTAGAAGAGGTAGACAAACTGGAAAAGGTAGGTTTTATCAGAGAAGTGAGATATACAGAATTGTTGTCTAATGTTGTCATGGTGAAAAAGTCAAGCGGGAAATACAGGATGTGCGTCGACTTCACTGACCTTAATAAAGCCCGCCCTAAGGACAACTATCCACTTCCTAATATCTACAGACTCGTCGACTCTACCGCCTGTCATGAACTCATTAGCCTTATAGACATGGCCTCAAGATACCACCAGATTCCCATGAAGCAAGAAGACGAAGAGAAGACAAGCTTTATTACCTACAAAGGCACCTACTGCTACAAAATGATGCCTTTTGGTCTGAAGAATGCAGGGGCAACCTACTAAAAGGTTGATGAATCTCATGTTCCAAGAGCTCATCGGAGAGGTGGTAGAAGTATATATAGATGATGTTATTGTAAAAAGCAAGAAGAGAGAAGACCACTCATCCGATTTGGAAAAAGTATTCCAGATCCTTGAAAGTTTTAACATGAAGATGAACCCAGATAAGTGCACCTTCGGAGTCACAGCAGGGAAGTTTCTGGGATGCATGGTGTCAAGCAAAGGAATAGAGGCAAACCCCGAGAAAGTTCAAGCAATCATTAACATGCAGCCGCCAAAAATAATTAGGGAAGTTCAAATCCTCAATGGAAGAATCACAGCACTTGGAAGATTCATCTTGAGCTCTGCCAGAAGATGTTTACCTTTCTACCGTAGCTTCAAAAACATCAGGCAATTCAAATGGGGAGATTACTGCTAGCAGACATTTGAAGATCTCAAAAAGTTCTTAATCACACTACCATTAATCAATCGGCCCATACCGGGTGACACCTTATTCTAGTACTTATCAGCATGCAGAGAGGCAGTAGCGTCGGTGCTTATCCAAGAGAAGGGGTCAGAGTAGATGCCCATCTATTACGTTAGCAGGGTGCTGAGGGATGCAGAGCTCCGATACCCAATGGTTGAGAAATTGGCAATTGCACTAGTCACTACAGCCGAAAGACTGAAGTATTACTTTCAAAGCTATCCAGTAATAGTGAGAACTGATCTGCCATTGAGAAAAGCCATGCAAAGACCGGAGTTGTCAGGAAGATTGGTAAAATGGTCAATGCAATTAAGAGACTATGGAATCCGGTATGAAGCAAGGAAGGCGATGAAGGCCTAGGTATTGGCAGATTTCATTGTAGAAAGCATTGGAGGGACAGAGGTGACACCTTACAAAGCACAGTCTTGGAAACTCTCGGTTGATGGATCAAAAAATGAGCATGAAGCCGGAATCAGGGTAGTCCTAAGAGGTCCCTGACAAGGTTGTCATCAGGTATGGGGCTTGAATCCGCTTTGACGTCACAAACAACATAGCTGAATATGAACCCTTGTTGGCGGGATTGGCTTTAGCAGTAGAAGTCAAGGCCGAAGATCTTAAGATAATCAATGATTCCCAGATAGTGGTTAACTAGGTGACAGGAGAATTTCAAGTAAAGGATGAAACATTAAGCAAGTATTTGACCAGAGCCAAAGAACTATTATCAGCAGTAGTAAAGAACGGGGGACAGTGGGTCATTCAACAAGTGGACATAAGTGAAAATGAGGAGGTAGATCTGATCGCCAAGTCACCTCAGTAGGAGGACTGATGTACCGCAGTATGGAAATGAAGGAGGAACTTCAACAGAGGAGCATTAACACACCCTAGGTCTTCTTTATCCAAGAGAGAGATGACTGGATGAACCCCATTATCAACTATCTAGAAAGCGGCGTTGTCCCGGAGGACCCTCAAGAGGTAAGACGACTGATCAAACAGGTGAGCAACTTCGCCTATTGTAAGGAAGTGTTGTACAAAACATCGGTGTCACACCCTTGGTGCAGATGCGTAACCAGAACAGAAGGGAAGCAGATCCTGGAGGAAATCCATGAAGGAATTTATGGAGCCCATCAAGGATACAAGACTGTCAAGAGAAAGGCCAAATTGTAAGGTTATTTCTGGCCAACAATAGAAGAGGATGCCAAGGAGTTGGTAAAGAAATGTGATAAATGCCAAAGACATGTCGACAAGATTCATGTACCGGCAACCGAGAGGAAATCAATCAACAGTCCCTAGCCATTCTCAACTTGGGGCATGGACATACTCGAACCTTTTCCCAAAGCAGCAGGGTAGAAAAAATTCTTGCTAGTAGCAGTAGACCACTTCACTAAGTGGGTCGAAGCGGAAGCTGTGTCAACCATAACAGCCATCAAGGCAGAGGACTTATTCTTGAAGGAGGTCATAATAAGGTTCGGCCTTCCTCACACGCTCATCATCGACAATGGAAAATAATTTGACTGCCAAAGATTCCGTGATTTCTGTAAAAGAATCGAGATAAAGCACAAGTTTGGATCTGTGTCATATCCCCAAACCAATGGCATAACTGAAGTCACCAACCGCAATCTCCTCACCGGCTTAAAGAAAAGGCTAGATGAAGCAAAGGGAAACTAGGCAGAGAAACTTTACCCAGTACTTTGGGGCGAAAGAACTACACCAAAAAAGGCCACTAGAGAAATACCATTCAGCCTAGCTTATGGGATGGAAGTAGTAGTGCCAGTTGAGTTAGGAATCCCTTCCTATAGGGTAGCCAATTACAACCCTAACTCCAATGATGAACAAACCATGATCTGTAAAGAAATGCTGGAAGAAAGGAGGCACGCCGCTGCCATAAGGGCTGAGGCATACAGAAGACAAGCCGCCAGATATCACGATAGAAAGGTTAGACTAAGGGAGTTCAAAGAAGGAGAGCTAGTCTTAAGAAATGCTAAGATTGGCAGAGGAAATGCTGGTGTCGAAAAACTCCAATGCAATTGGGAAAGTCCTTACTATATTTCAAAAGCATTGGGAAATGGCGCTTATTGTTTGGCAAACATGGACGGCACCCCACTCCCAAGAGCATGGAATGTGCAACATCTCAAAAAATACTATCAGTAGAATGTATTATCTCGAACACATTGAATCCATGAAATAACACTTTTTCAACAAATGTCTTTACTCCTAAGCTTCTCTAACGGGAACCTTACTCATCTCAATGGTAAGTGAGTCTGAAACAGACAATAACTTAGCCCCTAAGAGGCCCAAAACCTCTCTGATGGGAACCTCACCAGTCTCAATGGCAAGTGAGTCTGAAATAGACAATAACTTAGCCCCTAAGAGGCCCAAAACCTCTCTAACGGGAACCTTACCCGTTTCAATGGCAAGTGAGTCTGAAATAGACAATAACTTAGCCCCTAAGAGGCCTAAAACCTCTCTAAATGGAACCTCACCCATCTCAATGGCAAGTGAGTCTGAAACAGACAATAACTTAGCCCCTAAGAGGCCCAAAACCTCTCTAACGAGAACCTTACCCGTCTCAATAGCAAGTGAGTCTGAAACAGATAATAACTTAGCCCCTAAGAGGCCTAAAACCTCTCTAACGGGAACCTCACCCGTCTAAATGGCAAATGAGTCTGAAACAGATAATAACTTAGCCCCTAAGAGGCCCAAAACCTCTCTAACGGGAACCTTACCTGTCTCAATGGCAAGTAAACCAGTAGCGGACAAACTCAGCCTCTTGGAAAACCCAAAATCTCTCTAACGAGATCATTGTTCCCCTTAAAACAAGGGGGTATGAAATAAAAACAACAAAGAAATAAAAATAACAAAGCTCCCATAAGATCTAAAATCTCGCCAAAAGGAGTATTACCCGATTTGATAAAAGCAAGCATGAAAATATAACGCATAAGGTTCGTCCGCCACAAAGTGGGCAACTAAAGCAAGAACGCTAGTCGTAGTAAGTCATAAAGATAGAAGGCGAAAAAAAACGGCTATAAAAAGGATGTTGAAATAATGACAATGCATTAATATTCCTCTGAAGATTATAGTATAAGTTGGCCGACAAAATAAAAAGCTAACTGGAAAATAGATAAATACAGGTAACACCCCCACAAATAGCTATGAAAGGACAAAATGGCCAAAATCTAATAATCCCCATTGTACGACACAGCCGCCAGCATCCAAAAGTTCTGTCAGTACCCAAAGTAGCTGAAATCCAAAGACAAAGTAATAAAGATCCAAAACAAGGAAGCCGCTTTACCTAAGAAGAGGGTACACCATCCATAATGACAAAACAGACAACACAGCAGTTTGATCACATTGATGTATCCAGAGTGCCACAAATGAAGAAAAATTATAACCAACTGTTCAAAATGATGGTATTGATGCCACAATTGATCACAATAATAGGTGGATGGTATCAAAGGAAACATGAGATATCTATTCAATAAATGAGCCTCAAAGAAGCTGGGGATATCTATTTAATAAATGAGCCTCAAATTACAAATAAGACATCAGGAGGCAGAAGTTTCCCTAGTATGGGCAGAAGGAGTAGACGGAAGAGAACGCTTACGCCAAGAAGGAAGTTGGACAGGAAATTCGCCAGACTTCGAGGCCTCTTTCTTGGCAGTTTCAAGATCGACAGTTATACGATCTACAAGTTGAGCAAATTGAACGTCCAAGAAGTCAGCTGCATTGGCAGATTGACCACGATGCCTTTGCCAATAACGCCTCTTTACCTCCGCCATAGCCTGAGTTAGACTCAGAACCATCGTCCTCCCCAACTCCCAGATCTTGTTTCCTTGCACCTGGATGCAAGCTATGGCGTCTTTGTAGACTTGAAACAGTACTTCCTCTCGACATTAAGGGAACTGTTAGAATGATCTAGCCTCTGCTTAAGATTTCACACCTGAATGGCTAAGGCTTTCCTTTCGGCTTCTGAGGATTCCAAGTCTTTCTTCAAGCACTGTATCTGATCATCGAGACTCCTTAAAGATCACTGAGCCTCTTCATCCTGCGCCAATAGATCATCATAAGACTTCTGGAAGTAGATGTGAGAAACATTCATTTGGTTAAGGAGAGCGCCCATTGTCTCAGCGTAGTCTTGATGCCCCTTCATTGGGCCTAGAAGCCCATCATCTACAAAGTATACTCTGATTAAATAACTTAAACATAAAGGATGGAAATCAAGTGAAAGAAAACACTCACCAGGATGCTTTCTGAAGTAGTCATGGATATGAAGTCCGACAAACTTCAACGGACCGATAAGGAGACTCACATGCTCAGCGGTAGCGAGATCGAATTCACTGTCGAAAAGTTCAATAGCTTGGTACAGCTGCTGATGCCCCTTGCCAGGAGATTGGACACTCTCCTTCTGGTCCTTGGGAGACTGTACACTTTTCTCTCGGTCTCCTTTCTCCCAGTTTTTTTCACCCCTCTTCTTTTTCGCAGGTGGCTCACTGGCTGGATCCCCTCCCTTTCTTTTGCTTGTGTTGGTGAGAGCGCGGGAGGTCACAGTGTTGTCATGTAGAGGATCATAATTACCCGCCGTCTCCTCCTCCTACCTAACTGTATTGGCAGCATCAACCTCACTCATCAAATCCTTCAAAAAGTTGAAATCCATGGCCTTTACCGGTGCAAGAAAAGAAAGAAAATGCAGTGACAGATAAAATTAGCAAAAATAAAAAGCATCAAGAACCTCACCCACAAAAACCCAAGACATCGACCTTCATTGGTTAGAGAAGAGGTCAGGCCGTCAAAACCACCTTCCCTATGATTTCTCATATACGACTTGATAAAATATTTGTAATTCAATCTACGACTGGTGGTGGTGGAAAGTCCCTCCAATAACTTCAGTGAAAATTTCTTGTCAGGAGATGACTTATCTGGAATAGGTGAAAGCTTGGAAAAAGACGCTGAGTCCACAAAATTCCAGCTTGAAGGCAGATCCTTTAACTACGGACGTTTTACCCGGATGAAATTTGGACCGAGAGTCTTTATGGATTCCGGCATATTCTTAATAAGGGCCCGGCAGGTCCGGGCCATTAGAAGCACAAATGGGGAGATAGCTAACCTCTTAGTCTCAACAAAAAAATGACCCGATGCATGAAAGAGTCAATGACAAACTGGCTCTACGGAGAATCTCGACGAGGACACAGATCTGGCGAATGGAGTTGGGGTAAAGCTGACTAATAGGAAAGTCATATGTTTTACATAAATCAATAAAGATTTGATCTAGAGGAAAGCGTAAACCGCCTTCCAATTGTTCCACTGCTATGACCGCCGACTCTGCCTCATAAGTATCCAAATAGGAACAGTGGTCACTTAAAGTGAACAGCTCAAAGCCGACAGAAAAGCAACATTCATGAGTTTGTAACCCAACCCCGCTGATACAGCTTCTGTGTTGTACAAAGGCTTCTGTAGGGGGGCCAGCGCTAAAAACCATGTCCTCATCCATAATGGAAACCACCCCAAAATCCACGTCAGGCTCTCGGGACTCCACAGGTGCCTCTTCAGTATTCTGAAGAGGTACAGCTCCACTCGCTTCACCGGTCCCAACAACCAAAGCATTCCCTCCCATAGCCGTGATATTTACAGCAGAAGCGACAGGTCTAATGAGAGTTAGATTCTGAGGGTTGCCGACTCTTATTGCCAGCAAAGACCCAGGGGGACCACCACCATTTCCACCACTACCTGAAGACCTAGAATAGCCCCTAGACACACTCTCAGCCATTAACATTTACCAGATGCAAGAAATATAGAGAACGATTATAAGCGGAGGTCTTTTAGTTGAGACAGAAAGAATCACTACAAAAATCAAAAATCAAAAAAGCAAAGAAAAGTTACTAACACAATACCACTATATATACTACTCCTATATCCCTAAAAACCCATGGCAACTTTCCAGCTTCCAAAGAAGCTAGAGGGTATTACAGTAAAATCACTCGTCACATTTAATGCTGAAGTGGAAGAACATGCTGAAGAGAAAACTTTATAACTACCCCAATGATAGAATTGCACCACATCAAGAGAGCAGATGAAAAGGCGTGAATAACCTAAGAGTCTGAAACGCAAAAGAGGGAAAACTCAATATACCTAGAAACGCAAAATGAATAAGTTTTATGAATAGATACATTACAAATATACATGCTTACATGGAAATGAATGGTTACAAGATTACTTTTCCTAATTCCGCCTCACAATCTACTCGCCACATTCCTTAATTACTGCCATTTTATCTACCTCCGAGAAGAAAGAAAGATCACCGTCGGGAAATTTAGCCCAGCAAAGATCTTCTAGCCGCTTGCCATATAGAGATAAGCTCTTAGTTATCAACTGTGCATTGTCTCGGGCAAGTTTAGCCCGGTACTCTTTTGTCTCTTGACGGAGGTGTGTAAGCTCTATTTAAAGCGGCAAGGCTAGAGGCCCCTCAACGACAGGATGAGTAGGATGAACACCTTCATCAGGTATCACCACCTCCAAACCACCTACAATAGGAGCAAGACGGCGGTTCGAGTCCTCCACTTATTGCCCAGAAGTGGCCAGTTGTTTCTTCAACTCATCATTTTCAGCCTGGACCTTCTCAAGGCTAAGAAAAGTAGCATTTATCGATTGAAGCTAGGATCGAAGTTCAGATAGCTGCCTCCCAAGCTCGATCTTCTCCCCGTCCAACACAAGGGATTTATGGTAAGACTGCCTGCGATAACTATCCAACATCAAGATCCCCTCCATCTCCTCTAGTTTATGATTGATTATTCCCTGACACAAAGTATGAAACGTATAATCCTACTGCCAACGGCTAGGATCGTGACATTGTGAGATAAAATGCATCATCTGATCGCCGACATAAGGGTCCCAATAGTTGCTGCCTAGAGGAAGCCGAGCAAAATCATCTTCATCCTTCCTTGTCGCTTCAGGCTGCAATCTCCTCCCAGAACTACTTGCCACTGCCGCCCGTTTCCTTTTGAGATCTGCTTGAGCAGATGACACATGACTGGTAGAGGCCGTAACAGCTGGAACTGGTGGAGTGGAAGTGACGGCAGGACCGGTGAGACTAGATTCAGTACCTCTCCCAGTAAGGAGCCTAGAAGTAGTGACGGAAGGTGGACCCATTTTCTTTGAAGGATTGGTGGATATAACAGGAGGTAAATCCACTCTCTTTAGACCACCAGGAGAGTCAGAGACATCTACAACTCCAACCCTTTCCTTCACCAAGTGTTTCTCCCTTGGAGTCACGTGAGAAGGCTGGGGTAGCTCTTTCCAGCTAGAAGATGATAACCACTCATCAATCTAATCTAAGGAATCATCACCCTGATGAACATTGCCCGACGAAGAACCACCGGCAGGAACCAAGGACCCCTGAAAAGAGTGAAACTGGGGATACCGCATCAAACCCCTTGCCACCCCTAGGTCAAAAGGATCGGTTATTTTAACACCATCACGAAGAAGGCATGCAACATGAACCAGATCTTAGTTTAAGGCCAGTAGAGGCTGCCTAGAAACCCCTGAAGCACTTTCCTCTCGGTGGATAAGAGCTCGCATTAACTCTTTTATCGAACGTTTCTTTTGCCAAACAACCTCCTTGATCTTCTCATACAAGATGAATTCATGAGGTGTAGGAGTGTCGACCTGGCGGTCAGGGAGAGTAGCTTTCCATTGTTTAGGTAGGTCATTGAAATCTACATGCTCAATATAAGCATATATTCCCCACCAGGAAGTTCCCACGTCAGATTCCAAGCTAGCAAAAGTAAAACGCCTTGGATTTAGTAGAGTGAAAGCGCTAGAACCGCAATGGGTGGGGTAATAATGATGAAGGAGGCGGTTAGTGGTCAAAAGCTCCTTCTGCTCTGAGAAAAGTTCCTGAAGCGCCAACAATAAGCAGATCGTATTTGGATGCACTTGAGACAAAGGGACGCATAAATCTTGACAGAAAGAGGAAATGATGTAGGGAAATGGGAACCGCAAACCAGATTGAAGTTGCTCGTGAAAAAAAAACTATCTTCGTTGGCCAAGAACTTACCAGCGCAGATACTTCACGCGGTGGACAAGACAAGATATAGTTGTCAGGAATAGGGTAGACACGATGCCAACTTTCCAAGTCGGCTGGAACAGTGAGACATTCCCATTGGTTCATTCTTTGGCGGGGAGTGTTCTAGTTGGCAGGATCGATATGAGCAGGACGTACAGGTTTCGCCGTACATTTGATACAGGCCATAAAACAACGCAAGAGGCGGTTAAATTAAGAAATAAGGCGGTTAAGCAATGATTTCCTCTACAAAAAAAAAAAGCCAAAACTAAGTGCAAATGACAAAATAGAAGAAAAAACGCAAGCCCTATCTCAAGTATTTAAACACATCAACAGGATAAAAATAGCCCCACCCAACCCATCTAATACTCCGAAATCAGCACCATTCTTGTCTTTTCGCACCAATTTCGAACATCTGCCCATTCCCGCCCACATTTATCACTACACCTAACAGACATAAATGTCTACCTAAGTCATTTTCTTATGGGGGGGGGGGACTAGTGATAGAGTAGGCCCAAAAGCCCAACGAAAGCCTAAAGGTAAGTCACACTAAACACTCTTACAATCCTACTAAGACATTTGGCAACCCTCCAAAATGACACGTCGCCAATAAGAACACTATAAATACTTCAAGATTCTATAGGTAAAGGATTCCAACTTCTAGCTCATTAATTACTACATTTAATACCTTAACTAACTTGAGCATCGGAGTAAGACCCGGGATACTTGTCCTGTCCGACCTTCTTTCTCTTTGTGCAGGACTGACTCAAGAAGACCGACACAACCAGCCCCCTGGGTCGACACGAATCATCGCCAGAGGCGTCACAGACTCAATAGACTAGACCACAACTCAGATCCAGCCCAGCACAGTCCTGTCGGCTCCATCAATTATCATAATAAATAAAAATTATAAAATTATAATAAGTTTCATTATACTTTTATTTAAATTTTAAAATTTTATAAACTTTAAAAAAATTATATAATATTATACATAAAATTTTACAAAATCTAATCTTTTATATTTATAATTTAATATTTTTACTTCAATAAAAAGACTAAATTATAAAATATAAAAAATTTAATTTAATAACACATTTTATGAATAATTTTATATAATTTTTAAAGTTTATAAAAATTTAAAAATTCAATAAAAGTAT
>CANYLF011675837.1:0-19626 GCA_948193215.1 Bocquillonia castaneifolia | reverse complement strand
CTATTTATTTTAAAAAGAAAGTTCACTTCATTCGTGTGACATTTTAAATAAATAGTATAGTGTTTGAATAATCACGATCCTACTAAAATAATTTCATGTATTTAAAACAAAATTTTACTAATCTTAAAAAGAATATATTTTATCTATTATATTTATTTATAACTATATGTATAATCAATTATAAGCATTTTAGATAGTTAATGCAAAGAGAATTGAATTATTATTTTGGGACACCAGGAAAGAAATAGTGAACTGTCTCTTTTATTCAATTACTTTGTGTTATATATATATATATTTGATAGCAAAATACTAAACCAAAAATTTCAAATGCGATTGTGATGCAACCAAGTAGTACGCATATAGGAGACATTAACTTTTTTTTTTTTTTTTAACTTTCCTAATATAATTCACCTTTGTTTTACTTCATTTTATGAAGCATAGGCAAAAACAATTTTAGCAAAGAAAAGAAAAGAGAAAAGCACTTGCAAATATATGGCATTGGGAGAATGCAATTAAAAGAAGATTGAAGTTGTATGTAATGGAAATGAGTAATGATTGAAATTCATCGGGATCAGCAAGTGGATACTAGTAGATGACAAGCTGGCAATTGTATAAATAAAAATAAATACTAGTAGAAAAGATAGAAACAACAGTGCAGAGAGGGTAATGGTGGAGGAGGAGAAGGTGTGTGAAATCCTGACAATTAGAATCTGAAACGTCAAATTCATGTCTCAGTAATTAATAATGAATTCAATCTGTTTTTTATTTATATAAGGTTGAATTAGGATTGGTCCAGGTATAACCCATTATATTAATTTCCTGAGTTTTATATATTATATCATTACCCCTCAAATTTTACTCCATTTAATTATCATTCACTCAGTTAGATTTCACCGTTAACAAGAAAAATAATATATGGTTACCTCCCTGACATATATTTATACTTTATTATTTTACCCTTTGATTTTATAATTTTTAGTTTTACTCAATTTTAACTTTTATCAATTTTTACATGATTTTACATTAAATTTATATAAAAAAAGTAAAATAAATAATAATCATATTAATTAATGATTTAATAAAAAAATTTCAAACTCTAAAATTTTCTTAATAATAAAAATAAAAGAAATATTTTCATAATGATAATGATAATTAAAATGATTGTAAATCAAATAATTTTATGAAAATAATATAAAAATAACTAAAATTTTTAAATTAAATAAAAATAGTACAATACTTAGAAGGGTATTTTATCATTTTAATTTAATTAGTTTTATTTGATTATTAAATCAAATTAAAAATATTATAAGGAGAAAAAACATGATATATTAAACTCAGGGGTAAATCAGTAAATTGAAAATATATGTCAGGCGGTAACTGTATATTATTTTTTTTTAACAGTGGAAACTAACAGATGGGATAATAGTTAAACGGAGTAAACCTGAGGGGGTAATTATATAATATATAAAACTCAAGGATAAATTAGTATAATAAGTTATACCTTGGGGGTCAATTGTAATTTACCCTTTATATAATAATAATAATAATGATAATATTTTTTTTTTGGTGGAATTATATATATTTTTCATTTCCATTTCCATTGTCATTTCACTTCTAACTTCTTCCCCACATACAAACACACAAAACACACAACACAACCCCCTTCATTTGCGCTCCCTTCCCCACCTCTATATATATCAAACTGCTTTGGACTTTGCATTTTGTTTGGACACTTTCACTTTCTCTTCTATATTCTTACCTGAATGAATTTATTCATCACCTACCTGAATACTATGTCAGTGCCTCAGCTGCCCATGTAAATAGTTTTAATACACTTCTTTATTTGTTGAAACATAGTGTAGATTTTACACGAGAGACATCAGTATAGCAATATAGTCAATGGGTGTGTTCAAAGAAAAAAAATTAGTAATGGGTTTTTTTTTCTTGAAATATGGTTGCGTAGTGATCTATGAACTCCAGTCCATACAAAAGAAGTTTTTTAGCCAATTATTATTAGGGAGGTAAATAATAAGTTCATTCTGTTCAAGAACTATTCAGAACTAAATTCAATAGAATTCGTTTAAATTTGAATTTATAAAATTCACTCATTAAATAAGTCGATTTCAATCTTTACAATATTCGATTTGTTTGCTCGTAATAGATCTATTTATAAATGTATAAAATAATTTATATATTAAATATTAATATTTAACTCTAAATATTTAATTTATATAATTTTATAACCACTATTCAATTCAAATGGAATCATCTATATCCATAATTATACTCAATTCAACTCGACTCATTTACACTTGTAATACTCGATTAAATGAGTTCAAGCCGAACTTATTAACAAACTAAACACCAAGCTACTTATAATTAACTGGATTTAATTACACCCGTAATCAAAAAGGATGATAAACATGCTGAGAAGGGAACTTCTCGGACAACCAAACCCTTAGAATCTGTTTTTTTTTTTTTAAATAATAAATTGCAAATTCTTTGTTTCTTTAGCATGACAAAGAATATTAAACAACTAATAAAGTCCAAAGTATTTCATTCACATCCAAAGAATAAAGGGAAGTTAGCATAGGATGAACGAACGAATGTTGCTTAAAAGAATCTTAAACATCTCACAAAGAGGAAAAAGAGATTTTCTCGCACAAAATAATGAGATAGTTTCAGTAACTTGAAAGAATCAGTACACAACGTGACAAACTAATTTATGGATAGGCGAAATAAAGAATCATTACACATAGTGACAAACTACTGGATAGGTGAAATGGGATAAGTTCTTCCTGTAATGAAAATGGGAGGAAGCAAATATGTGATTCCTCTGGTATCATGTTCTATTGTGAAGGAAGGTCCTTCTTCAAACACCAAATTCTTCCTTTGCTTGATCAGAATTTGTGCCTACTACTCCTTTAATCATCAACCTAATCTAAATATACCAAACAACTGGCTCACTGCTGACCCACTTTTGTCTCCCCAATTCAATTAATCTTATCCAATCCAAAAGATCTTGGGCCAATCTAAACTAGCGATTCAACAATCTATGGGCTTCCAAATTGATATATAGCATAAAATTTCACAAAGGTTTATTCTCTTCTTCAATGATTTGTATCACCCCTTGATCTTAAAGAGATTTAAGAACAGTAAATGCAAAGAAATATGAGTAATCCGCCTATAACAAATGCTTTCTCATCAATGGATTCAAATCCTAAATTTGGCTTCACTACATTAGCTCACCTACCCGCTGTCTATCTCAAGGCTAATGATACAAAGGATTAAACAATCCATGCATGGATTTCTTTCAAGTCCAATAATAGTGAAAATTTAAATTCACGGAAAAAAAATGAATATCCACAAAATGTAAGCCTTCCGCTTATTAATAGCAGATGGAATTTTTGCCCACTGAACTAAAAGATATCCTTGTTTCATCTGATCCAAATTTGAACTTCAGATCAGATTCATTGTCGAGCTTTATGGTACTGCCTGTTGAAGGGAACGAAAAAACGAGTGGGGTAGTAGAACTCCTTGAGCCAAAACTGTATGAAGGAACCGATCCTTCATTCTGAAGTGATGACCCTTCATTCTGTTGAAGCTGACCAATGACTGAGGATGACGGGATGATGGATGGTGTAGGCGGCTCAGATGATCCCCCAGAAGTTGCAGAAACGGGGAAAGTGAACCCTAATCCATTATCAGAAGAAAAATTCCACCTTTGGTTAGGCCTGCTAATGGCAATGGATGGCAGCAATGGTTTTGTACTGGAAGGTTGAGGTGGAAGCTTCTGTGAACTTGATACAATAGAGCCAGCAACATCTAACAAAACCTTTGAAGCATCCTGCACATAATATAAATTGATTAGGAATACAGTACATACAGAAATCCTAAACACGCTCTACATGTTTTTTCCCAGAGGGATTCTTCGATACAAATTAATGGAAATGAATTAAGAACTACATTTTGGTCGTGCAGGTTATTATCAGACAAATCATTTGGAGTACAGTTTCCCAAGAAATTTAGTCACAGAGAAGCATTATCAAGGAATTTAGAAACCTCTAGTAATTTTATCATCCAGGAATTCAGTTTCCATTAAATGTTAATGTTTAGGAAGGCAGATCCTTGCAGTTTAGGAATATATTACTGATATAAGAAACCCTCTATCAATTTTAGTCCAACAATCATTTTAAGTAGTTGAATCAAGGATTATCTTTGGTCTATAAATTTTCTTCTAGTGCTTCAATTTCCATAAAATATACTCAACTAGTAAGAAATTTTAAAAACTATCCAGATGAAATACTAGAAAACGAGAGTTAACAGGAATGAACCTAAATTCTACAACAATGGACAAGCAGTTTTGTATTGTTTGCTTGTGTAATTTAATGTGGCAACCGAGTTGAAATAGATCTCCCTTTTATTCATCACCTGATTTCTTACCATCACCAAAAGGACATGGCTATAAACACTAGTGTATGCATTGATAATGCCATAGTTAATAAAATTGCATGATGCTCTTTTGTGGCAAATCCAAAGACACCAGCTCTCAGATTAAATTTGTTATCTACCTCCATCAAAAGATCGTGTAATGGACCCTTTGCCAGACAAGCTGCTGTAAATAATGGGGGGATATTTTGCCTATCTAATTCTCTTTTTTAATGCGTCAAGGTTGAATTTAGAAGAAATAAAAAAATCTATTCCAAGTGTATGCCCGGTCAAATCACAAAACAATAAGAAAATAGGCAAATGCCTCATGAAAGGGTCAAAATAAAGATGAATACCTTGTGTGGATTCACAAGTTGAGAATCCTGACGTTCTCGGGAATCTAGTGAAGGCCTGCCATAATCACCAAACGTTGAAGCACTACCAACTTTCATGTCAGAAGTTGAAGTGTTCTTATTTACGGCAATATTAACCTCATTAGCAGACTCCTGAGAAGAATCAAAACCTCCTGATCGGGTTAGCCTGTTAAGCTTGTCAGGTATAAAAGTAGCCAGATCAGAAGAGTTGGGTTTCTTCCATGAAGTGGCTAGCCTCAACTCAGCAGACTTATCTTTAGGAGTGGGTGGATTTCTATCAAGGAGCTCTAATATTTTCCTAGCCACCTGACTAGAATGTGAAGGAACAGTTGGGACACTGACTTCAGAACTTTGTGGCTTACTGCCTAGGACACTAACTTCAAAGCTTTGAGGTTTACTGCCTATTGTCTGCAATATAGCAGCGCTATTTGTTCCTGCATTTTCCAAGTTTGTCCTGGGAGCAGAAAATAAGCCTTCTGAGACACTGTAGTTTTCAACCTGACCACCATTTAAAGACGTACGAAAATAAGATCCTCTAGGAGTTTCTGCTACACCTTTATGCGGTATTCTACGAATAGGTCCAACAGATCCACGGCCATCATTTAATGTGCTGCCCCTTGAACTTATCTATAAACTCACACAAAAGATCAAAAAATAAGGATAATCCCAAAACTTATTTGATGTTTGAAATTTTTATAATATCAGCAGTAACAAGAACTTAATTTACCACATTTCAAAATTGAAAACAATTATTACATCACTATGTACACATATGAATTGTTGAGAATTCTCACAAGAACATGCAGTAGATATTTAAAAATAAATATTTCTATGACAAAAGAAACTACTTTGACACCTAGAAATAATGATATATATTTCTATGGCACCAAAAAATAACTTGAGATCAAGAAATAACTGTTTCATTTTTGTATCTCCATGCCAATCCAGAGATTTAATTACCCGATGATACATTACATATCAGCCATTGGAATTTTCGACTTCCTATAAACTATTTAACATTATATACTATAAGGGACGTAAAAAAAACTCCGTTCCCATTTGCTTTTGGAACTCTGCCAACTTTTCTAACTCCATCCCTTCTTTTTAGCTCCCAAATTTCTAGGGACTCTTCTCTAAACAGTCTATCACTGATCTCCTATATTTAGCCATTTGAATGGAAATTATTCTTATAATCCATGGAAATGGTGGGCATTTTTGGTTTCCCATTTGGTTCAATACTTGCCAGTTTTCTTTTGATACGGTCACTCTGTTTCCACTAGGGATATGATTCACAATACAATTAAAACCCTGAGGCCGTCTCCCAAGTAATGTGACTAAAAAAACAAAAAAAAAAAATTGCAATGGACAAACCATCTAGAAACTAATTTTAAGATTGCCCAACATTAGAAGTTTTATCAAGTTTCTTCATGTCTGTGTCATCTGAGTCTAAAGCAGATCAAGATTCAAACAGAGAACAAGTAGAATTAGTGATATCAGCAAAACAAGAAACACAACACTAAACAAGAAAGTTCAAGCACTATAGACAGCAACCTTAACTCTGCAAAAAGAAATGGAAAATTACCAGAAAAGGCACAAAGAGGTGTAATTCATTATGCACAAAACTCAAAATGTGCTCAAAATAACACCAAATCCATGATGGAATATCATATAGAAACATATTGCATCATAAGACAACCTATTCTAAGGGCAGCCAATATAAAAAAAGTTTACCTGCCCAAATGATGGAGCTGGAGTCTGAAAAGGAGTTGAAATCATGCTAGAGCGCTTATCACTATTGCCCAGTAACTGAATCGACTAACAAGACAGAAGAAATGATGTATGTAATAAATCATGTTTAAGCATCACTAGCATAGAACAAAATCATAATCCCACATACCCTGGACTTAGTCTTTGAATAAATACTTCTGGAATAAGGGGTCCTGGGAAAATTGTGAAACCCAAACCTCCCTCCTTGACTTTGTGGGGTCATATACCCACGCTGATCTTGCACTGAGGCACCTGGCCAGTATGGGGATGATTTGGGGGCAGGTGATGGTATATATGGCTTTAGCTCAAGCTCATCACCACGAAGCATGGATCCTTCATCTTTTGACATTAAGCTATTAGTACCAAAGCCTACTTCCAATGTACGATTTTCCATATATGCTCTTGCAATTTCAATTGGTGAAGTGCCAACATCATCTTGTAGCTGTCAAATTACAAATTATTATCAGCCCGCAGAAATAAGAACAAGCAAACAGAACAATTTATATCTAATGCACTCACAATACCATATGATGCAACTAAAAATGCATACAAAACAATCATTTTCTACAGCTGGAGAAGGGGAGGGAACGGATTGGATGATATACAATTTAGCATGTTCATCTTTTGTCAGCAGTTATTAGACGCAGTAAGTTTCTGCACAACCTTCATTATTCGTTTCAATTTCAAATTTCCTATTGTGACTTACTTATCAAGTCAAAGCTAACCTACCTAAATCATAATTTTGATGACACATGTTGCAAATTAAGAATACTTAGGCTTGAACAGAAAAATTGGATAACTATATATATTATTACATGCTTCAGGATGATTCATCTTGCAAATATTTTCCCAAATATGAAAAATGCGTTGGTACATAGAGCAGGGGCAGGAATTGGGTCAAACACAAACCATACACAAGCTAATATAAATCTGAGTCTAAGCACACATGGAGAAGTAAAAAATAAAAGTTGATTTTGCTAAATGCGACCTACTTTTGATGTGGGAAGCGGGGTTGAGGATTTCCACAAAACTCTATCTAAATCCTCATGCCTTTCTTCAACAGACTTTCTTGAATTCTCAAGGACAACTGAAGAGTTTCCAGCATCTGCTGCAATTGGTCTCAAATGCTTTTGTTTTTTAAATTTAGAGGTATCCCAAATAGCTCTACTAGAGTCTCCTTGCTTTCCCTCAGATAACTTCCCGGGATACTCAAGTGCAAATGCAGGACTTTTAAAATCTCCTGCAGTTCCGTCTAAGCATTTATTTTCTTGCTCAACTTTGGGAACATCTACGTCCCTTGAATTTAATATCTCTACCAGACGGTTAATTTCATCCCTGCAAAGAGATTGCAACAGTTTTCCAATTAAATTGGAGAAACCAACTTCCATGCTAAAACATAAACTTTGCAGCACAAAATAATCAAAAGGGCATTAATTAATAAGTTCACCTGGAAAATTTATTATCCTTCAACAACCCCTCAATTTTAGAAAGCCCATTAGGATCAGAAGGTTCGTATTTTTGGTTAAGTTCAGGCTCATTAAAGTCAGAATGGGAAATGGACCTATCTGTTATTTTGCTAGTACCAGCTCCTCCAGTCGTCCTGGATTCCTGATGCTGCTGCATACATAACATTCCCCGATGGTTCAAGTATTAGCTCAACGTAAATAAACTTACTAGATTCACCGAAAAAAAAAGCTTACAAATGCTCTACATTGTAATATTAATATAATATTAATTAATTAATGTCCTTACATTGAAAGTGAAATTGACATCATTTCCAGTGGCAGCATTAATTTGCTCCGCAGAAGTCAGCAAGCTATCTGTCACAAAATGTATAATTATTATTTAAAAAAATGAATTATAATTAAATAATTAATGATATGCACTGTATAATTAATATATACAAAATCACAAAACCCTAACAAATATTAATAAAAAAATGAGAGAGAGAGTTCTCTATGTATGGAACTAACCGCCGTTATTATCGGGAAGTGTATCGCCGGAATCCGATTTAGAGAAGAAGGAAGGGAATATTAGGTTGGCGCCACCGGAGATAAGACGGAAAGCAGGATCGACAAGCTTGGAGAGCCAACGGCCAGAAGGTTGTGGTTGGTTTGGAGGTGGACGAGTATAAGGCGTGGAAGGAGGTCGGCGTGAAGATGGCGGTGGTTTTCTAAACTTGCCACCGGCGCCTCTGTTTTGTTCTGGTGGTTTTGGGGTAAACGACAACGTTTCGGTGAGTTTGTTTTCCATGTGGATACTCTGTGAGCGTGCTGTTCAGGGGTTCAGTTTGTGAGGACTATTGACCACGCACCCACATGCATCAACTTTTATTATTGTTATTACTATTATTTACTACTACTACTATTATTATTATTAATATTAATTACTCCTTGGTTATTAGTAAAAGCGTGAAGTGAATGACCGAACTGGATGAGCATGACCGAATTGGAGATTGACACGTGGGCAATTTTTGAGATTATTTAGATTTATTTTTTGAGTTGGGAGATTATTTAGATTTGATTGTGTTTGACTTGAATTTGATTACTCCTACTACATTTAATTTAATTTTTCTGTCAGGTAGTTATTATTAAAAAATTCAGTTATTCAAATATATTATCCTCATAAGTTTAATTTTTTTCCCCATATTTTTCTCTTTTCTTTCCGCTGATCTTTATGTTTACTCATAAGTGACTCTTTCTTTTTTTACTTCTTTTTGATGAACTTTTTACTCTTAAAAAATAGTATTATCCAATTTAAAATTTATAGACAAGGAAAATTGAATAATGACAACCACACTCTCTTGCAGAACTAGAATCAATTTCATAAACTACAAGAGTGTAAATTTAATTATATCAAGAAATTTCCAGTTGAGGGTGTAGGCAAAAACTTGTTAAGAAGCTATAAACAACAAAATCTTAGGTCCCCATTGAAGAATCACGTATTCCCTTTACAATTACCAATTTATACAATTCCTTTCCTTTTTTTTTTTTTTTTTCTTTTTCTATCAAGCATGCAAAAGAACAGGTCGTTTTGATAATGAATGTATAGTTAATCTATCCTACTTGCTTTAAAGCAACTTCGTTTTTTATTAAGTTCTCTAATTTCCGCTTTGTTGCTACAATTTTATCTACTTTTCAAACTTTAATTGGACAGGACTTGGTAATTATGCGACAAGTGAATGATTACATTGCTTACAAATTAATACACTATATTAAATATTAATGCACCCATCACCCATCACTCTTTATTGACTATTCATACCTCTACGAGACGAATCAATCGAGTTTTTCCATCTACCAATTTATAATAAGTTGAAAGCCTACAACAATTTCTTCTTTTCTAAACTTGATTTGGCCATTGAACAATTTATACTTGTGAAATCTAATCACATGTACTTATCTAAGGAGCATTAGCATTAGAATATGATTCATCCATTGAAGCCTGCCCAGCTAGAAATTTACCTATTTCTTTTACCTTTGGTAAGTAGTAACTACAAAAAGACTAAAATACTACATATAATAACTCGGAGATCAATTTCTCATTAAAGTTTTGAGTTTGATTCTTTATAAACACAGCTAGCTATATTAAACTCGGTAAGAATAATTTGTTGTCTTTGTAATTCTCGAATTCAAATTAGTCAAAATCCAATAAGTTTCATGAAATGGCCAAATAGGAAAAAGAAAAAAAAAAAAAAAAAGACAAAATGATGGGAACAAAATGGCTGTAAGTGTTCTTAGACCAATTCCAACAGTAATGTTTGCATTGTGACTGCGTTTTGGTGAGAAGAAAGAGTGACATGCCAAATATGACATGATATTGTAGCAATGCCATTTTCTGTTTTTTTTTTCAACTTGTGTTCAGTGAATTATGATTTATTAAACAAGAGTTTAAATATTTACTTTGTAATCGAAACAACCTAATTTATCACTCAATAAAAATTGTCAAATAATTAATTGTAATTCCAATTAAATAGTTTACATAACGAATTTTAATAAATTTTGTTATATTAATAAATTTAAATTATTATATGGATAAAAAATTACATATACAATAAAAATATTTGTATTAATTAAGTATCATTAACTATAAGAAAGAAAATATTTTAAAATGAAAGTAATTATAATTATTTTATTATTAATAATAATAAAACAATTTAATTTTTATTTTATAAAAATATTGTAAAATAAATAAATTATTTTGGATGTAATTCATATGAAAAACAATTAAATTGAGTTTATTTTATAAAAGAATTATAAAAAGAATTATTAAAGAGAATATTCATTTTAGTGTAAAAAATAGAGTAGATAATGAGCACATTTTAGTAATTACTATATTTTAGTGTAAAATTGGCTTTGATAGTGTTAACAACAACAAATATTACTAAGATTACCAATGAATAGTAGTGTATGGCCAATAAACGATAACTAGCAGCACTGAACTAAATTAAATTATTTGTTACAGCCATCCTTCATCATGACTTCGAAGTACTAAATGGACGAAACAATCATATCTTTTGAAAAGCTAATAACTGCATATAAATTTATTATATTCATCCTCATCCTCTTAGTTATGTTCAACTATGTCAATGCCAGCAGTATGATTTCAAACTTTGTGTGCTGCAATTCTTGCTTTATTTTTAAAACCTTATGTTATTTATTTTTATATCTATAAAAGGAAGTCCTTATGCTCGAATTTTTTTTTGTACTACAAGTCACAATGAGAGGTTGGTGATAAATGGACTGTCAACTTACAATAAAGCAGGAGATGGAATAATAATTGCAGCTGACAATAATAGAAGAAGGGGACACATGTCGAAATGGGGATTGATCAAGCTTGCTTCTATAGTAACTATTTCTTGGTATTAATGGGATGGAAATGGAATCAAGTTCTAGGCATGATAATCTACAGAGAAGAGAGCAAAAACTCTACTTCTTGATTAAACAGAAAGCATTAATCACTTTCTCCTTTCATTTCAAAGCATAAACACCATTCTTGATTAGACCAGTTTGGCTGCCTTGAAGCCCCCCATTGGAGAAGCTTTTTCCTCACAGAACAATCAAATCTTAGACTTGCTTTGATTGTTCATCTTTTTCTACTGAGATTGTGGTTAACGTACGTTGCTGAGTTTCAGGTTTGATTCTTTGTGAGTTAGTGATGACATTTTCTTTCCTTTTTTTTCTTTGCAATTTGTGAAAAAAAATATCAACAGGATGCTCTTGAAACTGAAGAAAAGACCTGTGACCTGACTTTAAATGGACACAAAATAATTATTAGTACGAGTCCTGATCAAATTTTGCCTAGTAGCAAGTAGCCAAGTAATAGTTGTAGAGAGATTCTGAGGCTTGAACTTGGCAGTGGGCAAGAAAGCTTGCCCATGTGTTACAGTACCCTTAAAAGGTACTTCTAACGTAGCCCATCCATTGTTGTCCCCACATTGCATAAATTTTTCTACCTGCATTACCTCCATTTGATTCCATAACCAACCCATCAATCAAATTCCAAAAATAATACCAACAGAGCTGTCGACCAACTAGAAGAAAAAGCTTAATCTAAGCTGTAATTTTTTTTCCAGGGGAGATTCGAACCTGAGGCTCTAGCTCGATTTCAAGCGTCTCTACCACAATATTACTCGCCTAAGCTATAGATTAGAGTTGAACTAATGTTGACAGGAGTAATCATTATCTTGTATATATTTCATAAATTCTTGAAAAAAACAAGCCAAGCCTTAAGCTAGTCAGAATTTGGTGGACTGTCAGCTCAGCTTCTTTCTTTATGCCTTTCTAATCAACAGGACACATCACAATGTTCGTGGTGCTTTGTATGATAGCTTAAATTCCAACCCTCAAAGTCTGTTACAAAACAGATGCTTAAAACAATGGAAAAAATAGATGGTAGTAGTGAGAAAGGATTTGGAGATCATCAACCTGAGCCCGGAGACACCTACAAAGTTGCTTATATCATCCATTTTTTGCTGGGTGCTGGTAATTTGCTTCCATGGAATGCATTTATTACAGCAGTTGATTACTTCGGCCATCTCTATCCGACCAAGCACATTGAAAGGGTGTTTTCTGTAGCTTACATGAGTTCTTCAGTTCTGGTCTTGGCAATAGTCATGTGTAGAGGTGGATGGAGCAAGAAGTTGACATACAGAGTGAGAATGAACTTGGGATTTTCCATGTTTGTTCTTTCTTTGATGGTTGCTCCGGTTATCGACTGGGCTGGTACACCAAAACTAGGCTATGGTGTCACAGTTGCATCGGTTTTGATATGTGGGATAGCTGATGCCTTGATAGCTGGAAGTTTGATAGGATCAGCTGGTAAACTTCCTAAAGAGTACATGCAAGCTGTGTTTGCAGGAACTGCCTCTTCAGGTATACTTTTTAACTCTATATATCTTTTCTTTCTTTCCTTTCTTTTTTTTTTTTCCATTACTCTTATGATTCAAAAATGGAAAGTACCAAGAATATAGCAATAGGGAATTGAGACATTATAAAGATATGATTTTTTGAAAAAAATTTCTCCTGTCGGGAAGTATTTGAGGCAGAATGGCATCTTGAGGGCTCCCTTTTTTTTCTCCTTTTAGGACTAGAGATCATATAGAAGATTAGAAGTTATTGACTTGTTAGCACTAGAAGCTGCAGAGGTACTAACCTTCATTACTGACAGGATTTGTAGGCACAGCATTTTTTGCTCTGCATATTTTCATGGAAAGACTGAGCAGCTTATCTGTGTTGTCTTGTGGGACATGTCACAAATGCTTAGTTGCTGTATGATTGCAGCCAACTAGCATCTCAACGAACCAAATATAGCTAAAACCACTAGTCATTTAGTCACTCTTACAGAGAAAACTTTCAGACCAGCATCACAAATTTGCATGGTGTGATTGTTCTCTGGAGCTCGAAATCTTTATGCTCAGGATTACCCTGATAAACCAGAAAAACGGAGAGAAGCAACTTTTTATTGAGTAGTTCTTAGTTCAGCCAGTGTTCTATCATAGGTTTAAACTCATTGCTTTCTTGCCACAGGTGTTCTTGTCTCCGTTTTGAGGATTATAACAAAGGCATCACTTCCACAAACACCGCAGGGTCTACGAACAAGTGCTCACTTCTATTTTATAGTTAGCTCAATTATTTTGCTATGCTGCATTCTCTCTTGCAACTTGCTATACAAATTACCAGTCATGGAACAACATTATAAACTTCCGCCGGATGATAGTTCACCAACTTCGAGGCCAAAATTCTGGCCTGTTGCAAGAAAAATCCGGTGGCCAGTGTTTGGGATTCTCATCCTTTATCTGGTGACTCTGTCGATTTTTCCTGGATTCATAGCTGAAAGTCTTGCGTCGAAGTCGCTAAGAGATTGGTATCCAGTTCTGCTGATAACTGTTTACAATGTTTCAGATTTCGTAGGGAAATCTTTAACTGCAATATATGTTCTGAAGAGCATCAAGAAGGCAGCATTGGCTTGCATCAGTAGGTTATTGTTCTATCTTCTCTTTGCAGCATGCCTCAACGGTCCCAAATGGCTGAAAGCTGAAGTGCCAGTGGTGGTACTTACATTTTTGCTCGGCATAACTAATGGCTATCTGACAAGTGTAATAATGATTCTCGGACCAAAGTCAGTTCCAGTTCCGGAAGGAGAGTTGTCTGCAATTGTACTGGTTGTGTTCCTAGGACTCGGTTTGGTTGGTGGATCAGTCCTTGGGTGGTTCTGGATTGTGTGAGCCATTTTGAGCTCTTAGTGTCACATGGCTAGTTGAACTTGATCCTCAAACATCTAGAAATTCTAGTTAGAAATAACAGCGTTAGATAAGCCTGTTCTAAGTTAGTAAAATGATCAATTAAATTTGCTATTAGATTGAAACAGAAAACTTGCAATTCCCCGACAGGTGATTTCTTGTCAAAAATGGAATAGTTCTCTCTGTACTAATAAAGATAATTAGCTCAATTCAATTTAAGCCCCCATCATTAACATCAAAGCACAGCACGCCTAACATATATGGCAGATAATCTCATTCTACTCGCACTTAAGAAGGATGATATAGCGAAAGAGAACTTTGTGGATTTCATGCTAACAATTGCTTGCCGCCATGAAATTAGCTGTCAAGCTATCAGTATTGGATTCCTTACCTGAATGCAAGACTCTGGGAATCCTCCAAAAGGCAGAAGATTTATGTGAAAGATTAGAGCGCATAAAAAATCAACTTTTTTTAGTAAGGCTAAACAACCCACAATCATATTTAACAGTCGTAACCTTGAGTCAGAAGCTGGAGAGTGGAAACATTAATGTGAATACCAACAGCTGTAGCCGATATTACTAAGTACACATCCATGTGGACCAGGCATCTTATTGGTAAATTGCAATCTGAAAATTTATCAAATTTTATCGCTGGATGAGTTGGTTCATGATAATCTCAGCAAGAAAACGGTTGTTAATTCCATGTCCGCACGGAATAAATAGATACTCCTTGATGTTCAAGACAATCCTAGTTTGGAGATACACCACCAGTCACAGACTTGCAGTTGTAACTTTTGGAGAAACAAAATTTTTTACTTAGCTAGCATGCGAACAGATAGAGGGATTTTCGACTAAAATTCATTCCACTTATTTTCTTTTCTACATGTCATGGCTCAAACATATACAGCGCAAACATAGAAATGGGTTAAATAACTCATCTCAGCCAACCAAAAAAAAAAAAAAAGAGCTAAATCAAAGGATATATAAACAGAGGTCAAAAGTCATATCCAAGCTATGATACAATCTACCAACAGAAATGGTGCTTAAGCAGCAGCAGCAAGAGGAGGAGGAGGTGCTCCATGAAACTGAATCATCGGTGACGATTTCCTCATCTCTTCTTCCACTTGCCCATCCTCCTCATCTTCTTCAGCATCCCACAGAAACCGAGCGTACGATGCTAGCACAAAACTGCACCACAAAACAAAAATCCATTTAATACAGACTACAGGGATTCACCATAGCAGATTCCAAGAATGCTATTAACAAAAAAGACAAGAAATTACTACAAGTACTTACAAGTTGTCTAAGCACATAGGTTTAGTTAGTAATTAGACAATGGAAACTAGAATCATGCTGGAATTCATTTCTACATAGATGTCGCAGAAATTCTGTCAATCCTATATTCCAGGAAGATTGGCACTTACCAATCATCAGGAGCAGCTTTAACAGCTTGATCAAAATAAGTCTCGGCACGAGATGCATCCTTATGGCTCTGCCATATCAAATCAGCATACATAGATAAAACATTTCCATCACTAGGGTTTGCTAAGATTGCTCTCCCACAATACTCCTCAGCCTTTACAAAATCTCTACGAACCTGTTTCAAAAACCAAAACATTACATTAAGAACATAGAACAAGTCCAAGCTACTAATATCAGCCCATCAGATATATACATAAATAATTTCAGCTAATTCTAAGTCACATAGTAGTTGTCAAAAAAAAAAATGAACTTTTTCCCTCAGATTAATCCATTGCCTCTAAAATTGACCAAAAAGGGAATCTTTATGACACAATACCAATTCAAATTCAATTGTTAAAAGACCATCAAAAGTGAATAGTATTCAAAAGATGCTAACATTTCCATTACTACTAAATACTAATATGCATTTCATAGAATGAAAAACAGCAAAAGATCCAAACTTTACACAAAACCAAAACCAACACAAATCTGAATGAGAAAGCAAGAAGCTTTGTTATCATTATATATTAGGATACCTCTTTCAAGAACCTTGCATAATTGCCAAGAAGCAAGGAATTCCCAGGATTAGCTTCAATCATGTTCTGAAAATAAACATCTGTAATACTCTCATCTCCACCATCCGATCCATCGCCACCGCCACATATCGTCCCACCACCGGCACCACCGGCACCACCACCAACCAAAACCAACACCCCATTATCTCTAACCCCAACATCACACGCTTCTTCATTTAACTCAGATAACGCTCTCTTCATTTTCTTGAAAGAAGAAGAATCTTCAGAGATCACAGGACTTGATGATGATGAAGAAGATGATGATGATGCAGTTAATGTGAGTGAAGATGATCTGGGTAGAGGTGGTTTTTGGGTTACTTGATGAAACAAGTCTGGTTCTTGCGAGTATTGCTGTGGCTTCCAAGCGTTTAGTATTGGTGTCGATGCACTGCGTAGTAGCATTTTTGCCTATCTTTTGATTGTGTAAATTTGTTTTGATGCAATGATATAATTGTTATTGTGATCGTGATGCTAACGCTCGCTCTCGCTCTGCCTCTGCCTCTGGTTCTGTAATGGAAAGGAAACACGCAGATTTTTTTTTTATATATATAGAAGGTGAGAGTGGAAGTACGGATTTCATCTTGACCGTTGATCTGAATTCTGTGGACGCACGTGGTTTATTCTTAATTCACCTCTTTTATCACCTGTTTGGTTGGATGCAATTGCAACCCCTAAAATCCCCCTTTTTTTTTTAAGGGGACTAAAATCCTTATTTTTAAATGTGCATTGTTTGCTAAAAATTAGTAAAATTTTATTACCTGTAGCATGATTTTATAGTAAATATTTTATTTTTGAATTATAAATAAATAAATTTATTTTTGATTCATTTGTAATCAAACTTGTTGGTAATCACGATACGAGAAATAGATAATATAATTATAATAGTCTTATAAATCAACTTAATATAATCATAGTTGACTTATATATTCAACTTAATTATTCTTTAAAAAAACTCAATAATTCCCTAAAAAAAGAAACTCAATAATTGATCAGTAGTTAAAACTTGATTTAATTTGATTTCACTCCATCTGCTCATAACTTAATTTTAAAGGTTCTTCACCTTTTTTCTTTATCCTTTTGTTTTTATATTTAAAATGTTAGACATATAAATTCTTTCCAAATTGCTTTACAAATAGAGAAATATAAATACCAAAAATGCTCATTTCTTTCTAAAATTACATGAAATTTTTTAGTTTGAAAATAATATATAATTTTATTATATATTTATTATATAAATAATCATATTTATTATATAAAAATTATAAATTTAATATATATTTTTTATTGCTTGATTTTTTTAAAATTTTAATCAAAGTATTTTTATTGATTGATGTTTTTAGAATTTTAATTAAAGTATTTTAAGAAAATAAATGATTTTGTAAAAAATTAATTTTATTAGTTTTATGTTTTATTCCAAAATCTCATCAATAAAAAATGTTTTATTCCAAAAGCGTATATAGTTTTGGGAGGAGTGAGTAAATTAATTACTTATTTAAAACAACATGTATTGATATATTATGTAGAACATGAAAAATGTTGGCTAATAAGACATAGAATCAAATTAGTTATGTATTGTTTACTTAGTTATATATAAATTCATGGTTAAGTTCAAAATTGATAAATAATGGGTTTGATTGAATTTATAGTTACCAAAATTTTTTAATATAATTGAATATGAAATTATAATCTTAATTATATTTGTTATTTACAATAATTATCATATAACAATTTACAATAAATTTTAATTGATGGTGAGTATTCATCCTATGTACAAAGAATGATTGCATAATGGTTATAAAATAGGTTTAATAATTAAATAAACACAAACCCTTAAATGAAGTTATAAATTTAATCAAGTTTTTTTAATCTTTATAAATATAATATGATTTGATATTTTCATTGTTTTTTTAACCAAATTGACCATGTCAAAAACAAGTCTTAATGGAAATAGGAAATTTAACCAAAATTTTAAATGAGATTATATATTTAATCAAAATTTTAAATTCTGAAAAATTATTTTCTATTCATATGTATAATAATTAAGGGATCGTACAAATTTGTAATTAAAATTGAAAACCATAATATAAATTAAAAAGTTTGATTAAATTTACACTTTAACCGAAAGGTATAAGTTTAATTGGTCATCGTAAATATTTAATTAAAAATTATAATGAAAATTTAAATCAAGTTATAATTATAAAAATTAAAATATTTACTTAAATTCATTATTTCGTAAAGATTTGATTTTATTTGGTGATTAGCCTATAAAATAATATGTGAAATTCAAAATTTTTAACGCCAAACGCGCCCTAACAACATTGGTTTGGCTTCTACACTGGACCGGAGTCGACATTACACCAGCTGCACCAGCACTTTACTGAAGCAAGGTCACGTGAGCTGGGACCCATAACAGCCGTCCGATTAGCTACTTGACAGTACTTGAACGGTCGATATTCAATATCACCACGTGATTCAAGTGTTCCCGAAAACTACTGGTATTTCTTGGCGACTCTGAACTAGAAAGCGAAACCGCAGGATTTTTCCGCGGTTCCAGAATCAATACAAAAGGCCCAATTATTCACCATATTACAAATTTGCCACTGACTAGTTTGGTTGGCTGGCTTTGCCAAGGTGGGTCCAGGTAGCAAGTTGCAGGAGCCATTTTGGAGATAGTGGAGCCCATGGCTCGATTCAACGGTGCAGAGGAGTCGCATGACGTCATGCCAGTCACGTCCTTGGGTTAGCTGGTGCAGTCCCTCTTATGATTTTTATGGGTCCCACGGTTAGTCTTGTTTTTTAAGTGGTGCAAGTTGGCGGATGGTAGAATTGTCATTTCCATGTGAATTATTATGTAGTGAGATATTTTTCTTTTCTTTTCTTATTTGTTTTTTAGTTTGCATAATAATTTCAATTTTTGTTGCGATGTGAGTGAATGAACAATGATATTAAATTCTTCTGTAACCACTTAAAAAAAAATTAAGAAAAAGGATGGAGATTTTTTTTTTGACTAATTGGGAATTGACACGTGAGATTTTTATTTGTCTGTACATGTTTTTTCAAGGCTTTTGGAATTATTAATATGGACATAGACTATACTTAAAAATACTTTGTCATGATTGCCAATGTCACAACTCACAACTATAAATAAGCATATTTTTTAAGGATTAGTAAAAGAATTACTTGGGATGTTACTAATTAGTAATTAGTGTTTTTAGTCAAAATAATGATATATTTGGTGATGCATGTGTGGCTTCCTTTGATTAAAAATCAGTTTTTTTGTT
>CANYLF011673623.1:0-15846 GCA_948193215.1 Bocquillonia castaneifolia | reverse complement strand
GGATAGTCTTGTCGGTGGCCACCTGATTATGAAATGAGAAATGTGAAATGAAATGAGAAAGAGAAATGAAATGTGAGGAAATGTGAGAATGAGTCATCCGAGCTTGAATTGTTGTTTATTGTTATGATTTGAGATTGGTTGATATTTTGTGAGATTGATTTGGGTTGTGACTTGCTTGAAATGAGAATTAATTTGATAATATGCTTATACGTGTAAAGCATGTAAGGTTTATGTGTATTGAGTGGTTTTGGCTTAATGTATGATAGATTAATTGATTAAATGCTTATTGAGTTGCCAGCTCACCCCTTGGCATATTTTTCAGGTCAAAGTTAGAAGTTTACGTGCATTTCAGTAGGAGTTCAAGCGGCCAGTGGATAACGAGCATTTGATGCATTTGGATAGGCATGTATATGTGTATGCATTTGACTTTGAATTTGTTAATTGATAATAAAATGTAATGAATTATATTGAAGTATTTACATATGTGTAAAAGACTTTGAATAAACATTTGAATAAAGTTGTGATTTTGGTTATTTAGAAGTGGATGAAGTTTTCAACGTTTCTTGGATATAAACATTGTTGTATTTTTATGTTCGAAAAGTTTGACATATATATTAAGTGTTTTTTAGTTGGTTTTAAGCATGGTTTTACCGAAGAAATGCAGAAATACTGTTTTTAAACTGTGTTTTCTGTTCGAAAATTTCGGATTTGTGATTTTTGGCTTACAACGATCGTTGCACTATTCACAACGATCGTTGCTAATTTGCAACGAACTCGTTGCTAGTTTTCCACGAGCTCGTGTACCTTACTGGAAGTTTGGCAGATTTTCATGTATTTTACAACGATCACTGTTCTTTTCACAACGATCGTTGTACTATTCACAACGATCGTTGCTATTTTTAAAACGATCATTGCACCCTAATTTTAAGAGAAAAAAATTATTTTCAAAGAGAATTTTTAATGGGATTTGTAATTTATGATTAATTACTATCTTTATATATATTAATTCGTATTAAATGGTGTTGGATTCGGGTCGTGACACTAGAAGCCTTCCACTCGAGTTTACCAATCCATGAAATTTTCCATTGCTCAATAATTAATCTTGAAATTCTTCACACATAAAGCTAGGGGTGTGCATCGGTTCGATTTGGTTCAGTTTGGTTTGAATCGGACCAAACCGATCAGTTTTCGGTAGTCCAAAGTTGAAATCGAACTGAACCGAATTAATCCCTAAGCCGAACAAAACCAAACCAAATTTATTTCGGCTTTTTATGTTCAGTTTGGTTGGTTTTTGTTTTATATATACTTTTTATTTTTTAAAATTTTAAATAAATACTTATTAAATTTTATATACTCATATATTAAAAAAATCATTACATATATATAAAAAATAAATAACATATAAAAATGTATCAAAAAATATATATAATATGTAAAACATATAAGAAATATATATATAAATATAAATATAAAAAATTAAATTAAATAATTTTGATTTTTGGTTCGGTTCGGTTTTTCAAACGTGAAAATCGAACCGAAAACCGAAAACCAAAATTTTGAAAATAAAACCGAACCAAACCATTTACCAAATAAACAGAACCAAATTCATAAATCAGTTTGGTTTGGTTCAGTTTCTCGGTCCAGTTCGGTTTTTACACACCCCTACATAAAAGCTCACAACACACGTTAGTAACTATTTTATCAAAGTTTAAGTCTAATAAAAAAATAATAGGGTAACTTGACCCAATAAAATGTATTCATATAAAAATATTAAAAATCATACTATGAGTATATGTCTGTTAATATATTATTTAACCTATGATTTATTAAATAATAATTCAATTTTTTTAATGTTAAGTTTAATTTATTTCTTAGTGGCATATTGTATCATAGTAAAAGGATAAGAAAAATGATGAAATTAAAATTTTATCTTTAAATAATAGTTTTATAACATTTTATAAATTATTTTTTCTTTTCTTTAAATATTAAAGTATGAACAATATGATCATATTTGATTTGAAATTAATTAATGTTTAAGTAATTTATATCTAATTGGTTATGCCATCTTTATTAGTTTATGATATTTATTTTTTAAGTATCACTAATAAAAAATCAACAAATACCAACCGATTATTCGGTCGATAATAATGCAAAATTGGTTGGTAATCCCATTTGCCGACCAATCACTGAGTTGTCAATTCAGTTGCTAACTCTTCAGTCGGTAAAAATTTTACTGACTGAATTTCCAAATCGGTTAGTGAAATACTAACCACTGAAGTCAATATACTGACCAAGATACACTAATCACTGTGTGATCGAAAATAATTACCGACCACTTGCGGACCAAATGCCGAACGTTATGATTTTATCTACGTCGGTCGGTATATGGTCTGTAATTGTGGTTGCAAATATTATTGACCATGTGCTGACCATTTGCCGACCACGGTGGAAAAAAATAGTGTGATCGGTAAACGATCACAAATCTTTCGGTAATGGTTGGATTTTTGTTTTATATATATAAAGTAATATATTTATTTGTTATATTGAGATCTGTTTAATGCCTTGATATTAGACACACAAACACACATTTAAGTCAACAAATGTAGATTAAAACGAAAGATATATGTAAAAAAAACATAAACAATATATATACAAAGGAGCTAGGAAAAGTCATACATACATACATGTGTGTGTGTGTGTGTGTCTATATATATATATACATGTATATATATATATATACATGTATATATATATATATATATATATACATGTATATATATGTCAAGTAAGTAAGATAAGCAATTATCAAACCAATATTCAGTGTAACAAAAAAATAGATCAATCCTCATCCAACCTAGTCTCCTCATGCTACTGCTGAGAGGTATCTGCGTCTGTGGCAAGTGCTGCTGGGACTGAGATGTCTGCTCTTGATGCGGCTGTAGTAGGTGCTGTTGTACTAGTGCCTGTAGCTGAAGTATTTGGTGGAGCATTACGTCGTACAATTCGAGGTAGATCCTCGGGGTTGTACGACACTCCATATTTGAGGCACTAATCTGAAAACAAGTGCAACTGAACGAGCAACTCATCAATGTTGTCCTTGAAGTCAATAAGGCATCATCTAGTATCTACCATCTTATGCTGGATAACGTGTCGTGTCGCCTCATTAAACTCATCCATACTTGGGAAAAAATTTGAGAATGGTCTCGAAGATGGAGCTAGTGGAGGTGCGTGTCTCTCTGAGTAGAACGAGGATGCAGACAATCTGACGCTATAAACAACCTACTTTTTTCTCCTATCAACAGTATCGTAACAGATCTGATCCTCATCAACTATAGGTGGTGGAGCAGCTAAGGAAGAACTACCAACTGTAGCATCACCTGTAGTCGAAGCTGACATGGAATGTGTCTGAGTCACAACAGCTAACAACTCCTCATATCTCGTCTAGAAAACAAATGACATATGTATAATTAAACCAGTTTGTGTAAACAAATTAGAGGAAAGAAATTAATTTTTCTAATAGTGATGAAACTTACATTTGCAGCACGAGATCTCTGATCAATGAAGGTCTTATCATCATGATCCTTCGTGTGAGTGTACCGGAATAAGCGAGGAGAGAAGGGCTTCTTGACATCCTTTCGAGTATACAATTAATTAAAAACAATGAAGTTAATAGAAAATCCGGCAGAGTTTCTCCTAAAAATGGATGTCTCCCTAATTGAATAGGGCAATTCATATTCAAAGTAACACAACACACACACACACACGCACACGCACACACACACACACACACACACACACACACATATATATCACAACCAAGGGACATATTTCAATCATTAAAGCACGAATATAAATTAAAGCATGAATATAAATAAAAGTTAAACTATAATTAAAAGCAGAGACATAGAAGAAGTTAAAAATACTACCAACTCCCGCTCGTGCTTAATCATATATCATGATCCACAAGTGTGAGTGGACATGCCAGTCCCCAGTCCACCTCGTTCAGAGCGATAGTTGGGGCTCTATTTCTCGCACTTCTTCTTGTAATCAGGATCTTCCCATTGCTTCACCCAATCATTCCAGACTCCATCTGGAATACTTGAATCCGGCTGCTTTTCCTTCTTCCACTTATTCTTGATCTCACACACTAGATCCTTCTATCTATTTGTTGCATGCCTATAGAAGACGTCCTTCAGTGCCTCCTTGGATTGTATCCATTTAAAAAACTTCTGCAATTGAAATATGAGCATATTTTATTAGTAAAAGATTTGTAGAGAATAAATTAAATAGTTTCAATATGAATATATACCTTGAACTCTTTTTAGATCATTAACTTGTCCTTCTCCTTCAGTGCCTTCCAATTAACTCTGTACAGTTTCCAGGACTTTTGGAATATTTTCTTCAGAGTCTTGAAAATCTTACCAGACGGCTCTAAATTCTGCTTGTAGAGTAAATTTTCCTTAAAAGTTAGAAACAATAAATTTAATACACAAAATCTACATAAAAAGCAACTAAACTTAGGTTAGAGATTAGATGTTCCTTTGAAGACTTATAATTATTCAAAAATGTTAAAAAAAAGGAAACAAGAAATCTTATGGAAGTTTCCCTACCCAGATCGTAGCAATAAGGAGTGTGGTGTCAGTAGGATGCTCAAGGGAAGGCTGTAAATCATTTGCATCATCGCCCTCCTCCATATCCTCCTGGATATCCTCAAGGTCACCTTGCTCAGCTCGCTCTATCTGTTGAGCCTACTCTGGTAGAATCTTGGTCTGCTGTAGGGCGTCATCCTTCTCATCATATAGGTGAGGGACACTTGAGCCTCTACTTGTACTGCTCCGTCTAGTCTCGGTCCTACCACCTCGTCCGCGCGCCATATCTGTTACAAATGTAATATAAGAAATTTAAAATTGAAAAGAATAAATTACAAATAGAAAACAACAAATTACAAATCCAAAACAACATATGGTAAATCAACAACAAAAAAAACATCCATATTTAATGAAATCAACTAAACTTATTAAACTATTTATGATCATCTGAATCGCCTAAATTTGGTTCATCTTCTTCAGATATGATTAGATCATTTTCAAACTCTTCTTCTTCACTCGGTTCTTCTTTATGATGAATTAGTTGTTCATCATCATCTGCATCCATATCTGTATCAATTTCATAAGATTCAATTAATAGGACATCTTCGTCCGCCACTACAGCTTCGATTGTAACATCAGTATCATCATTTTAAATGGTGGTTCTATGATATTAAGAATTGATGATTCGGGAATATCAATTTGAGCCCTAGCTTTGATCTTACACACAGCTTTCCAATTAACTCTATCCTGTTTTGCACACCGGATATTTACAATAATAAACTTGTGAAGCTTGTGCCTAAGACAAAAGGCTCATACTTATTGAACTGCCTTCTATCGTGGACATCCACAAGTTTATATCGAGGATGCACAATTGTTCCAGCATTAGAGTTGGGTCGAACTGTTCGTAATTAAACATAATAGTTCTTTTGACTGATAGGGCTTCATATTCTAACTCTATCACTTCTACCAGAGTCTAGTAATAGTCACTTCCAGATTCATCATATATGGATCCTTTTATATAGACCGCGGTATTGTCTGTGGCCCGATTACTCCCATACGATTTTGTGTGAAACTTAAAACCATTAACATAGTAACCGTTATAAGTTTTAACCTGTCATAGTGGACCTCATGATAAAGTTCTTAGATAATGATTGAAAATTTTATTGGAACGATGATGAACCTTTATAAAATATCAGTAATCAATTGGTTAGAATACATTAATTAATTATTAAGAACATAAAGATTCATTTAATAATTGTCAATCATAGTTTACATACAAATTTTTCAAACCATAATGGAAATTCTTGCTCCTTCGTGGAATTAATTGCTTCGTCATTCAAGTCTGGAAATCGTTGATATTTTTCTACAATGAATATACTGAAAATAGAAATGCAATTAGAGGAAATTAATCGATTGACATTAAATAGTATGTTTTGTTCATACAAATCAACAGAGTTTAGTTATTACTTACACAATGAATGGTTCAACCTCCAGAAAATTCATTAGGACAAAAGATAAGATGCATTATATTCATTATCTGGTAGATACCTCTTCCCCTCAGTACCATTTGGTCTACCAGGAGACTTGAATATTTCAAACATCTTATCATTGAGAATGTCATCAACATAAACCTCATTCTACTTTTCCTTTAGTGGAAGAGTTAGATCTTATTCTTTAAAATAGAAGGATGCAAATTTGGCAGCTTCATCCATACGGTACCTAATGGATATAGAACCCTCTACTTGAGCTTTATTCATTATTTTTTGCTTAATTTTTGTCAAGTATCTACAGAGATATTATTGTATATATATATTTATTATAAGGCAATTAGATTGGAAATTTATAAATAATAAGTGATTGAATGTAATAAATATTACCTTTCGGGAGGGTACATCCAATAGTAATGAATTGGACCAGCAATTCTAGCTTCATAAGCAATGTGCACTAGAAGATGTTCCATTGAGTCAAAAAAAAACTTGGAGGGAAGATCTTCTCAAGATTGCATAAGATAACAAGAATTTGTTCATCCAGATTCCTCAACTCCTCATCATTCAAAGAAAAAGATGTCAATTGCTTGAAGAATAAAGAAATCTCAGTTATTGGCTCCCAGATTTTATTTAGGAAGAATTGTCGAAGAGCAATTGGTAGCGCAACCTTTGCATGACTCTTCGTGCAAAACATCTTAAGTCTGTTCGCATCCACACATCTCCCCATATTAGAAGCACCCGTCTGGAAATCTCATTTTTTCACCCAATTTAACAAATCTTTTTTCTGTCCTATTTTTAGAACATATGAAGTAGGAGGGTATACATCGTATCCAGATTTCATGAAAATTGAGGATGATAACAATATTGATTCAATTCATCTCTTAACTTGTGTGTGTCAGTAGTTTCCCTGGAATGTTCAACACCGTATTGAATATATTGTCAAACATGTTTTTCTCAATATGCATGACATCAAGATTGTGCCTGAGTAGGTGTTCATGCTAGTAAGGCAAATCCTAGAAAATACTTCTCTTGTTCCACCTACATGTCTTAGATATAGCTTGATTATGAATATCAGCATCAACATCTGTCACCTTCCTCAACCTTGTGTTATTCAAATCATGTAGAATTTCATCCCCTGATCTCACCCCTCAAAATTGCTTTGTGACCTTTTGGTTTTTTATGAAGTCTCTGGTGTTACGTCGATATGAATGATTCATCGGTAAAAACTTTCAATGGTTGTCAAACCACGATTGTTTCCCTCTCTTAATTAATGTAAAAGCATTAGAGTCTTCCATACAATGTGGACAAGCCAACTTACCTACAGTACTCCACCAAGACATCATGGAATACACTGGAAAGTCATTTATAGTCCACATCAAGGCAGCTCGTATCTGAAAATTCTAATGTTTCGATATGTCATATGTTTGAACCCTAACATTCCACAAACCTTTCAACTCGACTATCAATGGCTGCAAAAAAAAAATCTATCTTTCTTTTTAGGGTTGCTTGGCCTAGGTATTTACACAATTAAAAACATGAATTCCTCCTTCATACACAAGGCTGGAGGCTAGTTATATGGAGTTACAACAATAGGTGATAAAGAATATTGTTGTCTAGATTGACCAAATGGTTGAAAACCATCAATAAACAATCCCAATCTTATTTTTCTAACTTTTAATGCAAATTCAGGGAACCGCTGATCAAAATGTTTCCAAGCAGGGGCATCTGACAGGTGACACATCTTCCCTTCCTCCATCTCATGCTCTACATGCCACCTCATTTCAGTAGCAGTGGTAGTAGATGAATACAATCTCTACAACTGAGGTGTTAGTGGAAAATAATGCATCTTCTTATACGGGATCTTCAACTTTTGTATAACCACTCTTTGACTAGAACCCCTTACCTATTGCTTCTACAAAGGATGCCCACATTTTTTTGTAACTGTTTAGGTCAATGTCATCACCATAGTATATCATACATTTGTTCACACAATAATGAACGACTTGTACAGGTAATCCCAACCCTTTAACTTGCTTTTTCGTATTGTAAAAATCCAATGGCATCAGATTTTTAGGTGGTAACAATTCTTAAAGGAACTCATACATATCATCAAATCAGGTCTACGAACACTTGTGTCTACACTTTATTTCTAACATTTTCACAGTTGTAGACAATTGGGTATGGTTAGAATTCCCCTTATATATATCAGTTTATCAGCAACTCGAATCATCTCACAGAATTTATCTTCCTCAGCATTCAATTCCTCTTTCATTTGTTTCGGATTGAAATCAGGAACCACAGCATCATAAACCATTCTATGGTAGGAAGTGTGCTGGATATTATCCAAATCCAGATTATCAGTTTCACTCACCAATGCCCATATTAGAACTGATCTACAACTCTGATTAACGGGCTTCTCACCATGGTATTTTCAAATATAGTAATCCGGGACAAAATCATTTCTATACAAATGCAACTTCATAAGCTCTGCATCCATAGCCTTCTAATTCTGACATTTCATTGAAGTGCATTGGCAACTAATAGCACTACCACCATTAATACATTCCGGATGTCTGAGAGTGAACTCAACAAATTCATTAACCTTATCCCCCCATTCATTCGAGAACATTCTATTAACGATTCGACTGTCGTACATCCACTTCCGATCTTCTTTCATAACTAATAACAAAAGAATTCAATTAAATAAGGTAATGCGTGCATTAATAGTTTTTAATTAAATTCATCAACTATTATTGTTGTTTTAAGATTCGTACATGTTATATATAACCTAATATACTCATCTACCTCCACCCATCCTTCAATTTTTTTTTATCTTGAATAGATTTGGCCCTAATCCATTTATAAAAGTATCATTAAAAAGCATATCTTAATTGCATAGTGATTACATTTGGGCAGCCTCCCAATGTTGTTCTCTAAGTATACTATTGAAGATATATAAGCCTTAATCTCTTCCTTGGTCCACTCACTTCTTAGCTTAGGCACATTTACTCCATCAACCTCCTTCATAGGTGGAGTCCAACCATTGAGAACAACAATCCATAGATTGACTTGATCACTATCAAGATAAAACTCCATCTTATGTTTTCACAAAAAGTAGTCGGTTCCATCAAAGTAGGGCTTTAAGTTGTAAATAGAATGTTCGGATGCCATTGGATCTTTAACTCAAGTAATGAAGAAAACACAAATGAGCATGGACTCTGATACAAACTGAAATCCCTATGGCACCTAGGGGGTTGAATAAGTGTAGAGGTTAAACAAAAATAATTGAAAGTAAATGCGAAAATTAAAAACACAATCAATTATAGTGGTTCAAGTCAAGAGTACCCTACATCCACTTACCCAAAAACTATTGGGTTCCCACTAACAAAAATCAAATACAAGGGTTTCAGGCTAATACTCAACCTTACAAGATGATTTTATGGCTTATCACCCAACCCTTCAAGTAGACTCTAGTGATCTCACATTAAAGCCCTTAACCCAAGAGTTTTGAAGGCAAACTCTTAAACCTTTCACAAGAGAATCCAATTTCTCAAACCCACACACAAACCTTACAAAATTGTTGTAGCAACAAGAGCTCACAAGGCTCATAGACATAGATTAAAAAGAGTTTTTAGCTAAATAAAGCTTAAGAGCAAACAAAAGAATGTTACAAAGGATTTCAATCTTAATCTGAAGTTATGTAACCATTCTAGGGTTTTTAGACACTCTATTTATAGCCCCTAATACTTTTCTATCTGTTAGAGTAATTTAAAATTTAAATATAAACATTTTTGGATAAGAACAAAGCCATTTGTCATTTTCTGTAATGGCACGCACGATCGAGCCTTCCAGGCACACGATCGTGCGAGCTAACGTGGCTCCTTTAGATGGCTTCTACAAATGCTGATTTGGTAAAGTCAAGAAAACACATGATCATGCATACTCCACGCACGATCGTGCACTATGCTCGTGTGCATTTCTACATGATCAATGATCGTGTACTTCACTCGTGCGAAAGATGGCTTCTTACTTCTTGTTTTCTTTATTTGTGAAAGTACACGATCTTATGTCACCTTCACACGATCATGCCATAAGGTCATGTGCATGAACAAGCATCGTGCAGTTGGCTCGTGTGTGTATTGTCCCAATCTTTGGTGGTTTCTAGAACTATGCATGTGTTTCCATGCATGATCATGCTTAAGGAAAACACATGATCGTGTGGCCCTTGGCATGCTTGTGTGTTTGATCTTTTGGATAGGTGTCTTTCTACTTCTAGGTGCATGATCATGTACTGGTCGCACGATCGTGCGTAAGGATTACACACGATCATGCTTCCTGATACACAATCATGCATTTTACCCTATTTTGCTTAGTTAACTAAAATCCTGCAAAGTGATTAAACAATTGATTAGATTATTGACTTAGGACTTATTATTTACATCAAAAAGGGATCTTGGATTAACAAAAGCAAAATGTCTTGAGAGTATCCAAGAGCGAGGAAGTGGTCACCGAATCAGTTCCAAGTGAGGGAGCTACTTTGGATGCCCCGGTTTATGTGGCCGATGCTCCAATTAGGGATGAGGACTTGGGTGAAGCACCATATGAGGAAGAAAAGGAGGATGAGAGTGATAACAAAGAAATGGATTTTGCACCAGACATGAGTTCTACCCTCACCTTAAAGGAATTCCACACCCGAATGGATGCTATGCACTTCTGCTTCAACACTTTCCAAAACACTGTTGAGGGGGCGTTCACCACTTTAGAGACACACTTCGAATCTTTTCAAATCACATTGATGGATGCTTTGACTCCTTAGAGGCTTTGATTCAGGGGGGTTGAACCTTGGCATGTCTTCTTCACATCCGCCTCTTGAGGCTTAGGGTTGCATGACATACTCCTCCTTTTGATGTAGATAAAAGGGGAGAAGTTTGGTGTTTTATGCGTATACATTTTCATGAACATTGCATATGCATTTTTTGTTTATTGTGTTTGATGTTGAACTTTATGGTTTTTATGGTTTGATTTTATTATTTTTCTTTTGGTTGGTTTGTAATTGGCCTAGTGTTGTTGGCCTAAAATTATTTGTGGATACTTGTTAATATCTATGGATGCTTTTAGTTTGCCTTATATTTCTTTTACTCTATATTTTATGCAATTTTATTGGTGATTGAGTTAAGGGGGAGCATTTTGCCTCCAACCTCACTAAAATGACTTAGGGTAGTTCATCTACATCAAAAAGGGAGGAGATTGTTAAACCTTAACCTCCTTTTGATGTTTACAAAACAAGCCCTAAGTCATCACCAATCATTTCCTTGAGATTATATAGGTTTTCTTAAGCATATTATCCCTGGCGAACAAAACACACGATCGTGCATGCATTGCCTACGATCGTGGGTGTAAACCACAATAAAGGGCATGTTGCCAGGATCATGGGTTTTGCACACAAAAGCAGCTGAGACTTGATAGCATTTCCTACAAGCTAATTCATGGCACACATGATCGTGTGTAAGGATTGACCATGATTATAAGGCATCATGAACGATCGTGGGCCAAGCATCTAGAAGCTTGAAATGTTTGTCAACCATCCACGAGTAAGGGCCCACGAGTAAACGAGCAAGCTTAGGAGATCACAAGTAGAATGCACGATCAAAGCCCATGAGCCATAGGTATCTCTCATGATTATGGGAGTGAACTACGATCGTGGGTTACTTCCTATGATCGTGGGGTTTCTTGTAGACCAGCCACATTAGCCATCTCCAGAATCAACAGGCATCAGATAGCATGCATGATTGGGTAATGGTAGCCACGATCATGGGTCAGTTCCTATGATTGTGGGTACCGTTATAGAATAGGACAAAACAATTTGGAACTACTCCAAAATGGTTATATTTGAATTTTTTTAAATAACCTAACGGCTATAATTGAGTTAGATACTATAAATAGAGTGCCTAAACACTTTAGGAGAGGAACGAAACTTGAGATTATTGATTTGAAACCCTTAAGCTCTATTTTAGCTTTAAGCTTCCTTCTATCAAAAGCTTTATTTAATTCTCTGTTATTGAGCCTTATGAGCTCATGTTTGTGTTTACAACTCTAGTGTGGTTTGTGTGTGGTGAGAGCTAGGTTCTCATTGTTAAAGGTTAAAGAGTTGCCTTCAAAACACTTGGGTTAAGGGTTCTTAGTGTGAGGATCACTAAGGGTTGGTTTGGGTTTATGATTAGCATAGAAAATCACTTGTAAGGTTGAGTGTTAGCCTAAACACTTTTAATTGTTTTGATTGATAGTGGAAACCCAAAGATTTTTGGCAAATGGACGTAGGGATTAAGATTGCCCGAACCACTATAAACTTGGTGTCTTTGCTCTTTTTCATATTTTGCTATTAATTTTAATTTGAGCTAAGTCTCCACTTAACACCAATTCACCCCCCTCCTGTTGCCTAGGGATTTCAATAGAGAAGCTTCCATTTAAATATTTAGGCATGCCATTATCTACCATAACACTCACAACTAACCATTGGGAACCACTAATCATCAAAATGAGGCATAAACTGGTGGCTTAGAAAGGGAATTTATTAACACCGATGAGAGGACTTGTTCTTATAAGGTCAGTGATTCAGAGCTATCCCATTTATTTCATGTCTATTTTTGTAATGTGCAAAGTGATTGAGAAGAAGATGGAAAGTTTAATGATCCATTTTCTTTGGAATGGAAAGATAGACTCAAAAGGGATTGCAAACATTTCTTGGTCTAATATATATAAGCCTAGAGATGTGGGAGTTCTTGATTTGTACCCTCTCAAACTCTCCAACCAATGTCTTATTTTTAAATGGATATGAAAGCTTAAGTTGAAGAATTCTAACTCCTTGGTTTAGAATTACCTCAGCTACTTGTAACTTTTCTTTTTGGAGTGATTTGTCATGAATTCCAACTTCAAAACTCTCTCCATTATGGAAAGGTCTCTTTAAAGTTAGCATGGATGATCACATCAGTATATGTGGAACCTCTTTAGACAACACTCTACTATACAGGTTTATGATGGAGGAGACACCTCCTTTTGGTTTAATTTAATTTTTTTCTCCCTTGTGGCCCTCTCAAGGAGGCATTCTCGTAGCTATAGGGCCTCCACAAACACCTTGGATGTTCAGTTCAGGAAATGGCAGCATCTAATTGGAGCTTCCAATGGCGAAAAAGGCTTCAAATTGGTGAAAATGTTTAGCTTTAGAGCCTCTTGACTTTGGTTCAGCCTATGGTTCTTAATGCAGGTAGAGACATTGTTCTTTGGAATGGTAAGAGAAATAACTATTCAGTTATGTCTTTCAAGTAGATAATTGTCAAAACTCTTTACCAGGATCCAAAATAACCTTTTAAGAAGATTTGGAAGTCATTAACACCACCAAGGATTAAATTTTTTACATAGTTAGCTTTTCATAATAGGGCTCCTTCCTATTACATCTTTTCTTTCTAACCAAGGAATGCAACTCCAACATGGGTCTTTCTGTGATGTGTGCTTGGTTCATATACTCTATATTGATAATGTGCTTATGCATTGCCTTTATGCCCAACCATTTATGGATGTGGTGCTTTGTAAAATTTGGAATGTAAGTTACTTTACCCTCTTTGGTCCATGAGTTCTTGGAACTTTGGAAAGGTGTTCTACATGGCCATCATTATAGAGATTTATGGACTATTCTTTGGTTTGAGCTTTGGAAAGGTGTTCTACACGGCCATCATTATAGAGATTTATGGACTATTCTTTGGTTTGTTCTTTGCTTGGGGATTTAGGAAGAACAGGAATAATAGGATTTTTCCCATTTAAATAAACATCTCTTTAAGTGTATTTCAGATTCAGTGTTTATTTTCAAATGTTATCATAGGGATTTTCCTTAAGTGGGATTGATGTATATAAAAGTTTTGATGTTATTTTCAGTGTCTGATTGTTTTTAGGTTGTTTTGCTTGATGTGATATCCTTAAGTGGTGAAAACATTTTAAGCTTTTCCACTTCTTGTGAATTAATAAATTCTCAACTTACCAAAAAAAATTTCTAATTATAAAATCAATCATATAAAAAAAATAATCTAAATTATAAAATTTATATTTTATAAGAATGTTAGTTTTGTAAAAAAAAAAAAAAGAAAAGAAAATGACTATAAGTATCTGCTCCTAAAAAAACTCTAAAATGGAGCAGATGCAATTTGAAGCATATCTACTCCAAAAAAAAGCTAACAGCTGCATGTATCTATTCCTCACCAAACACTTAAGTAGGAGCATGTTTAGTCAAAAAAGAATGGCTGCTAGGAGATTTGCCAAACCAAACACCCACAAAGTGTTTATTTAATGGATCAAATGCTTAATTAATATATTATGTGGTAATTACATTTTGTCCCTCATATTTTACCCTAATACAATGAATGTCCTCTCACATTTGAAAAATACATTTTTTACCGCTTATATTTTATTTTAATTATACTAATTGCCCATTTCTATACAATTTTAATCATTGTTCACCAAGTTAAAAGTAAAAAAAAAATCATAAACAACATCAAAATATGGTATTAGAATAATAAAATTATGCAAATTGTTGTCTAAATATATTTTTGGTATAAATATAAATACTTATAAATTATAATGATAAGTACATTCATTACCACTTTTATTTATAATAAAATATATTTAGACACTAATTTGGATTTTTTTATTATTATATTATCCTATTTTATTGTTAGCTATAAGTTATTGTTTTTAATTTAATGTAAAACAATAAAAACGATAAAAAAAATTGTATATAAAGGGGCAATTCATGTAATTAAAATAAAATATAAGGGACAAAAAATATATCTTTCAAATGTGAGGGGAATTCTTCCTGAAAAAAAATGTGAGCAGCATTCAGTATATTAAGGTAAAATATAGAGGGTAAAACGTAACTACCTCATATATTATATATATAGACTGAATAACCTCAATATTTTAATATTTTATTAGTCATTAGATTTATATACTGCAAATTTAACATAAATTGATGGACCAATTAATTGTAAAAATATTAATTAAATCTTTTATTTAATATATTTGATTATAAAAATAAATTTACAAGTCAACAATTAGCAAAATCAAAATAAATGATTTTTTGTAACATCATATATTTTTTTTTAGATTTTGATTATTAAATTGTCATACCATAATGAAAATATGCCGAATCTTTTTATTTAAAATCTAATTAACATGAAATTAGGAGAATTTATTCCTCCTAAACTTAAACAGCAAACCGGAAAAAGAGAGGAGAAAAGAGAGAAGATGCAACTAAAACAGGAGAGGGTTGATTTGGAGTAACAGGGCTGCTACTGATAAAAATAGACATTTTGAACTCTCCTCAATGTAACTCCTTCAATCTTCTCCTCAGTGCATCCAGTGATTTCTTTCGTGCGCTTTGCTTCGTATTTCTGTTTGAAAGGCTTCCAAAGATTCCATCAGCAGAATCCTTGTACTTGTCAAGGATACAGGCTATCTTCTTATGATCCAAAGTACGGTAATTTCTCTCCCTTATCACAGGATTCAAGAAGTTCTCTGCTTGGCTGCTAGACAAAAGGTTAATCAATTGTCTTGCTTCTAACAAACAGCCTCTAAAACTACCTTCTTTGTATATTTCACTAAGGCCAGTGCTATGAAACCTATCATCAGCAAAATTCTCCAACATTGTTAGATCATTGTTGAGAGCTGCAACTGCATTTCCATTGAATCTCTTGACGCTATCACCAAGAAATGCACCTACAATG
>CANYLF011672981.1:0-12365 GCA_948193215.1 Bocquillonia castaneifolia | reverse complement strand
AGGATGCTTCTAGAACTGTTACCCTATTTGACGAAATCACCTTAGTGTCCTTATCTAGAATGAGATAGCTATGCACTATGAGACATCAAGAAAAATGTAACAAAAAATGGAGGAATAAAATTCTCCACAAAATAAGGAAACATGCATATCAAATTCTGTCTTTTTCCTCTCTATAAGAAATAAGAGTTTTTGGCTCTATATGCTTACTGTTTTTGGACTTTTCATGAATGCACAGAAAATGACACATGATTGCAATTTCTCAATCATCCCTGCAAATATTCTCAAAGAAATTAACGGTTACATAGAGAGTTAGTGTACCACTGGTCTTGTCAGCTTGAGACAGTCTTGCTTCTAGATAATATAAAGTTAAACTTTAGTCTGATCTCTTTGTTCCTTCAATCTGAAACTTCATTCTGCCTTCTTGATTCTTTAAGATTGAAGATAACACCTGATTCTTGCTCTTGTGTTTTGCTCCCCCTGTCTTATAAACTCAAACACCAGTTTTAAAAACTTGGTACTATGACTAAGTTAATCAGCATCAAAAATTAAGGGTTGCTATCCATTAGCCAACAATCTCCCCCATTTTTTATGATGACAAAACTTGACATAAGTAACATTCTCAATTCAAAACACATTTATCATAACAGTATAACATATGAGGTGCATTAGTGAGTTTTGAAGAAGGAAATGTTGGGTCTATTTTTAGAGAATCATTCATGAATTTAACATGCTACTCCCCCTGAGTCTATGCTTTTGATATTCATAAATAAAACTTGCATAAAACTCAAAACTCAAAATATATGAATTTCAAAGAAGGCATTAGAAAGCTGCAGCATAAAAGGCAGAAATAATAACAAGTGATAATGAACAAGCATGCTATAGAAAGAATAAATTCAGATGATTTAAACTAAAAGAGAATAAAAGAACTGATTCTAGATAAAGTAAAAAGTACTTTAAGAAATTAATTAAGCAACCAAAAGCAAAAAAAATCTCATATACTCCCCATTTTTGTCAGCATCAAGAAGGGTGATAGGGAATATATGGAGGTAGTACCTGCAGGAACTAAAAACAGATATTTCCTAAAAAACGGCAAACCATGTAACAAAAATAAATCTGTTAAGAGTAATGAAACAGTTTCAGTTGAGACTAAGGGAATGGAAATTTAGAGGTTTTGGTTCGGGAATCAGCAGGGTGGTCATTTGAATGGCTGAAAGCTTCAGTGCTATCTCCTTCCTCTGCTTCCTCTGATTCAGACTCCTCTATTTCATGAGCTTCAGATGTAACTGCTTGAGTAGAATCTTTGGCAGTTTAAAAAGGGTCTCCAATCTCAGGAACTCCAGTCTTAGTGGTTATATCCTTAAACATTTTTATTGTAATTTCTTCAATCTCAGCTGCTTTAGTCTCTCCAGACTTTACAATCTCAGCTTCAGGTACTTCAGTTGAATTAGCTGCAGTAACAGGTGCTTCAGTTTATCCTTTCTGTTCTCTTCATTCACAGTTGCAACAGTTTCAGTTATGATCTTTTCAGAAGTCTTTTCTGTACTAGTTTGTTTCTCTATCTGTGATTCAGTATGACTTTGAGATCCAGCTTCAGTTTGTTGAGTCTCTTTAGGCATCAAGGAACTCATTCTCTGCTTTAGCTTGTTCACCTCTTCTTGACCAATGTCCATTAACTGGTTCACAGGTTGCTCAAGTCTGTATGTCACATTTGACTTAATCAGCTCCAGATCCAGTTTCAGCTTTTCTTTGACTTTTTTAAATTATCTCTGCAGAGTATCAGCATTGCTTTTGACTGAGACTTTTATCTCCTTCTCTCCCAGCTCTTCTCTGGCCATAATTGCATCAATGTCTCTTTTGGAGTACAAAATGCCATCAAGAAGGAAAGTGACTCTGTCATTTTTGGTCTTTTCAACAGACTGCTCATATGTAAGACCTGCTTCTTCTTCTTCAAATTCATCAGAAAACTCAATTTGAATTTTCTTTGATGATTTTTCTGGTCTCTTTGCTCTCAGCTTTGATCTGTAGTTTCCTCCTATTTTCTGTTCAGTTTCATCTTGCTTTTTCTTCTCTTCTCTTTTCTTCTTGGCTTCCTCTCCTTTTCTCTCATTTTTTTTATCTCTTTTTCTTTCTATTTTTCTAGCAACTCTATTTCTCTTTTCAATTCTTCATCTTCTTTTCTTTTTCTCTCAACTTCTTCCTTTTTCTTTCTCTCATCTTCTTATCTTCTTCTCTCTTTTTTCTTTCAATCTCAATTTTCTCTTTTCTCAATTTATCTAAAACAGTCATTTTAACAGCTGACCCAGCAGTCAGCTATTGAGCTTCAGCCATTAGCTGAGCTAGATTAATCATAATTTCTTCCTCATTAATCTTACTACCCTTCTTATCAGACTGAACTTCCTCTTCAACAACAGATTCTACCTTAATAGCTCCACCAACATTGTCTGGTAACAACACATCATCATACTTTCTAGAGTAAGTGTTATTTTTCTTTCTGGCTTTAATCAGCCCAGCCACAAAGTTCTTATCAACCCAGCTGTCTTTATGAGCATCTTTTGAAAAACTTACAATTAGATTCACTCCTAGGTACTCAAACAAAATAGTCAACTTCATTCTATAAGGAAGGCCTCTGTTACTTCTACTAGACCCAAGCCCCAGAAAATAGTAAAACATAATGTAGCACAAGTTAACATTTTTCTTGTTCAGAACATGCCATAGAATGCATATATTAGTGGAGTTAACATTATCAAGGCTTCCTAGCCTGGGTGCTATGTAATGAGTCCAAAACCTATGAATGATCCTTTCGGGAAAATCAAAGGTTGCAGCACTTACATTTTCTCTAGCTTCGAGGTCCTCATTGAGTGTGATCTCCTTCTTTGCTTTGAGCTCATCATACTCAGAGCCAACTTCCATGGACAGACTAATCTTGACTCCTTCATTCAGAATCCCATAAGCTTTAGCAATCATATTCAGTGTTATCACATACTTTTTCCCTTTGATAATAACTAATATGTGCCTCCGTGTCTTCAACTTTGATCCCCTCATAAAATTGTCTGACTAGAGTCTCATAGACAGGTTTTTGAATCTGAAGAAAACTTGTCCATCCTTGAAAGTCGAAAAGATCTTTCAGTCCAAATTTCTCCTTTTCAAAGAACTTTTAATCAATGCATCTGGGAGGGATCAGTTTTGATGATGCTTCTTTGTCATCTTTCCTTGCCTTTTTTGATGTTTGAGCTCTCATTTTGCTTGCTGGAGTGACTTTTACTTCCTCAGTCTTCTTTCTCTTCACCATTTTTCAAGTAGCACTGAAACTTTTTTGAGAAGTGAAGTGATTTAGGGTTTTTGGAGTTTAGATTTCAGGTTCAGAAGATAGAAGGAATTTTAAAAAGATTGAGAGAGATAGATTTTTAAGAGAGTTTTTGGGAGGATTGAGTAAGAACAACATTTAGAAATTAAATTCTATGCCGTTATTTTTTATCTATTAGGGTTTTGATCTCTCTAACCTCAATGGAACTTTTTCAAAATATCTATTAGACTGTATCTTTGCCACGTGGTTGTCTCCTTTTGGATTTTTATTTTCAGCTTTTAAACAAATACCACACTCATGAAAAGAGTTAGAAAAAAATCAAGACTTTTAAAGATATATGAACAAGAAAAGATTGAGTCCTTATAAAAAATGATGGAAAGATATATATTTTTATATTTTGAATATTTCAATTTTTAATTTTTAAATATTTGAAAAACATAAAATAAAGGGAACATAACTTAAAAATACATGCATGAGAAGATAATGCAATATGTACAAATATGACCAAAAAGAAAATGCAAATTTGAGTTTCAAGAGGTTTGAAGCTATTGGTCAAGCTTCAGAATGCCAAGCTCTCTTTTGATTATGCAAATGGTTTCCTCATTGAGGGGCTTAGTAAAGATGTCAGCCAATTGTTTTTCTATGGGAACAAAAATCATCTCAATGTCACGATTTTGAATGTGCTCTCGGATGAAATGATGTCTTATTTCAATATGCTTTGTGAGTGAATGCAAAACAGGATTTTTGCTCAAGCTAATAGCACTTGTATTGTCACATCGAATAGGAATGTTAGAGTAAGTCATACCAAAATCTCCTAATTCTTGCCTAATCCAAAGAATTTGTGGTACACAACTTCCAACAGCTATGTGCTTAGCTTCAGCAGTGGACAGACTGACTCAAGTTTGCTTCTTATTATTCCATGAGACTAAAGTTTGTCCTAGAAACTAACAGCTTCCATATGTGCTCTTTCTATTCACACGACTTCCTATAAAATCAGCATCACTATACCCTACTAAATCAAGTGTGGTATCTTTAGGGTACTATAAACCTAAGTCTTGGGTTCTTACAAGATATCAAATTATCCTTTTAACAGTAACAAGATGTGATTCTTTGTGGTTAGCTTGAAAATAAGCACAAAGACAAACACTAAAATAAATATCAGGCCTACTTGCTGTAAGATAAAGTAATGAACCTATCATACCTCTGTATAGCTTACATTCAATTGATTCACCTTTTTCATCCTTCTTAGTTTTGACTTTAGTACTCATTGGTGTCATACTTTCTTTAGCTTCAGTCATCTTGAATCTCCTTATCAACTCCTTTAAGTACTTGGATTGGTTGATGAAGATCCCATCTTCATGTTGTTTGATCTGAAGTCTAAGAAAGAAACTGAGTTCCCCCATCATGCTCATCTCAAACTCATTTTTCATAAGAGTGCTGAATTCTTTACAAAGCTTTTATTGAGTTGACCCAAACACAATGTCATCCACATAGACTTGAACCACTAGAATCTCATCTTTATAAGTTTTGGTAAACATGGTTTTGTCTACCTTTCCTCTTTCAAAACCATTGTTAAGCAGAAATTTTCTTATTCTCTCATACCAAGCTCTAGGGGCTTGTTTGAGTCCATAGAGTGCTTTGGTCAGCTTGAACACATGATTCGGATAAGTGAGATCTTCAAATCTAGAAGGCTGCTCCACATAAAATTCCTCTTTGAGAAATCCATTCAAGAAGGCACTCTTGACATCCATTTGATAAAGAAGGAAGTTTTTGTAGCAAGCAAAGGCACACAGTATTCTGATAGCTTCAAGATGTGCTACTGGTGCAAAGGTTTCTTCAAAGTCTATTCCTTCATCCTGGTTGTATCCTTTAGCCACAAGTCGAGCTTTGTTTCTCACAACATTCCCTAGTTCATCAAGTTTGTTTTTAAACACCCACTTAGTTTCGATTTCCAGCTGATCCTTGATTCTGGATACTAGGTGCCATACTTTGTTTCTTTCAAACTGATTCAGCTCTTCTTGCATAGCAGCAATGCAATTCTCATCTTGTTGAGCTTCACTTATTGTCTTAGGTTCAATCTGAGACACATAAGCTACATTCCCCATCAATATTTTGAGCTCCTATCTTGTTGTGACTGTACTTGATGGATTTATTAAGAGATTTTCTAGTGGGTGATATCTGTGATATCTACATTCTCTGGGCAGCTCATTCATTTCATCTTATTGTTCATTCTGTTGAGCCTCAGCTTCAGCAATCACCTCTTGATTAGCTTCCTGTTCCACCTCTCGTTGAGTACTTGAGTCTGAATACTCTCATATTCAACATGTTCAATGTTATTTCCTGCAATAATTTCTCCAACATTTCCACTAGACACATTTTGGTAAGCTTCTTTAAAGATAACATGAATTGACTCTTCAACAAGCAAAGAACGCTTATTAAAGACTTTATATGCTTTGCTATGTTCAGAAAAACCAAGAAAAATACCTTCATCACTTTTAGGATCAAATTTACCAAGATGAGCCTTATCATTGTTGTGAATAAAACACTTACATCCAAAAACTTTGAAATAACTCACAGTGGATCTCTTGCCTTTCCACAGTTCATATGGAGTTTTCTTCAATTTGGGTCTAACTAGTGCTCGATTCTGAATGTAGCAAGCTATGTTGATAGCTTCAGCCCAAAAATATTTTGGGAGATTAGCTTCATTCAACAAGGTTCTTGCCATTTCCTAGAGTGATCTGTTTTTCCTTTCTACAACTCCATTTTGTTGTGGAGTTCTTAGGGCTGAGATGTTATAACTGATTCCAAGTTGATTTCAGAATTGCTCAAAGGATTTGTTGTCAAACTCTCTTCCATGATCACTATGAAGAGCTGATATGTTATATCCTTGCATGTTTTGAACCTTTTGCACAAACTGGTAAATTTGTCAAAAGCTTCATCCTTGTTTTTCAGAAACAAAGTCCATGTGAATCTGGAATAATTATCAATGATCACAAATGCATATGCTTTGCCTCCTAAACTACATGGAGTAATAGGTCCAAACAAATCAAAGTGAATCAATTCTAAAGGTCTGGTGGTTGAGACTGTTCCTTTAGACTTGAAAGACACTTTGGTTTATTTTCCAAGCTGACATGAATCACAAATGGTATCCTTTTCATACTTCAGCTTAGGAAGAGCTCTCACAAGATCAAGCTTAGATAACTTAGAGATGACATGCATAGATGCATGATCTAATTTATCTTTTATGCCACAGCCAATTTTCATGGTCAATTGAAGCTAAATAAAGGTTACGTACTTGAGCTTCATCAAAGTCAATCACATATATATTTTCCTATCTCTTTCCAATGTGCACAGTTTGTTAATCCTGAATACTTTGAATCTCACAATGGTTAGGTTCAAAGATTACTCTGAAATTCTTGTCATTAACTGACTCACACTTAGAAGATTGAATTTGAGATCCTGTACTAATGACACATCACTGATTGTTGGACTTGAGCCAATTGAAGCTGAGCCAATGATTTTTAATGTACTGCTATCCCTGAGACTCACCGATCCTTTATTTTTCAGTTTTAAACTGGTGAATAGAGATTTATCCCCAGTCATGTGCCTAGAACAAGAGCTATCCACATACCATTCATTCAACTTTTGCTTGCTCCTCAAGCATACCTGTAAGGAATCAATTAGTTTTAGGTACCCAAGCTCCTGATTGGTTAGTTTCAACATTTTGTGACAACATTTTTGGCCTCTATTCAAGTATGTACCCTTGTTTGTTTCTTTTGTATGCACAATTCTTCATAATATGACCAATATGATTACAGAAGAAACATCTTGCATTTGACTTATATGAATGATATGCAGGTTTTGGAAGAATTTTCTTAAATGATCAGATTTGAAAAACTTTTGCACAAATTGAAAAACTTTCGGGCCAGATTCTTTGCTAGTGCTAGCATCTCATAAACTAGCATTGAATCTATTATAGCCTAATCCTGTCTTATCATTGGGAATACGCTGATTGCCCAACAATATATCAAGATTTTTTCTACCATTGGTAAATCTTTGAAGGTCTTTTGTGAGAGAATCAATTTTCTTTTGTAAAACTTCATTTTCTTGAAAAGTTACCATGTAAACATCCTGATTCAATTCAACCTATTACTTAGCTACATCAAGATCATTTACAGCTTTCAAAAGTTTCTTTTTAATCTCATTATACATCTCAGTAGCTTTTCTTTCCTTTTCAGTAAGATCCTCATAGGTACTAGTTGAAACACAGTAAACATGAACTTGTTTACTAGTTTCAAACTGTCTACATTTCCTTTTTAATGTAACATACTTCTTAGCCATTCTTTCATATTCATGATAAAGTTCTAACATAGCCTTTTGCAAATCTTCAGGAGTTTCAAGTTTAAGGAAATTTACCTCAGCTTCAAACAATCCTGATTCAGATATTTGAATCTTTTCCTTGTTAGCTTCAGATTTATTAGCTTCAATCTCTTTTACCATCAGATAGAGATTTGCTACTTCTTCAGGTTCAATGCTACCTTTTAAATCTGAGCTTTCACTTTCACTCCATGTGACTGCTAGAGCTTTCTTTGTCTTCTCCTCTTTCCCTTTCTTCTCAGTCTCGGGCAGTTAGTCTTGACATGTCCCGGTTTGTTGCATTCATAGCAAAAAATTTCATTACTATCTTTCTTGTAGTCAAGTTTGGATCCCAAAAATTTCTTCATATTTTTCCTGTATTGCTTTCCTCCTCTTTTGAAAATTTTCTTAAATTTTTCGGTGATAAGAGCAACATCTTCTTCTTCAATGCTTGAGTCTAAGTTCTCAATAGCTTCAATTTTGAGAGCCAAATCTCCTTTCTTATTTTTGACTTCTAAAGTTGATCCCTTTTCTTTGTCTTTCATCATAAGCTCATGTGCTATTAGAGAACCAATAAGCTCATCATAAGATAAGGTGTTAAGATCCTTAGCTTTAGTAATCACCATTACCTTGGTTTCCCATTTTGTTAGCAAAGATCTCAGTAACTTCTTGACCTGTTTATTCTCTGAAACATCTCTTCCATAGTTTTTCATGGTATTAACAATCTCAGAGAATCGATTGTTTAATTCCTAAATGGTTTCTTCTGGTTTCATAGTGAATAGTTTATAGTCTCTCAACAACATGTTGATTTTTGACTCTTTGACCTGGCTTGTTCCTTCATAAGTCACCTGAAGCTTATCCCAAAGTTGTTTGACTGACTTGATATGAGAGAGATGATTGTACTCAGACATCTCAAGGGCACAATGAATGAAATTCAGTGCCTTAGCTTTGAGAGAAATTTCTCTCTAATGAGCATCGATGTACTCATCTTTAGTAACATCTCTCATAGTGCCATCTGCACCAGCAATATGAGGAGTTTGTGATCCATTCTGAATGATCTTCCAGCAATTTACATCAGCAGCTTGAATGAAGTTAATCATCCTATTTTTCCAGTAGTCATAATTAGCTCCATTTAGAAGTGGAGGTCTAACAGTTGATCCTCCTTCTATAGTTCCACCAAGATTATAGTACACATTCTGGTTCTTACCACCTTGTCCACTACCGCTAGCCATAGATCCTCTTTAGAAAAAGAATTAACAAGCTTTTTGAAGAGCTTGCTCTGATATCAATTGTTGGTCCCAAGGCTAGTCTCAAGAAGGGGGAGGGGGTAGGGGGGGTGGGTGAATTGAGTCTAATTAAAATTTTTAAGTTTGTTTGTTTTGAAACTAATCGTTTAATAAAAACCTTTAACAAACTAATTTTTAATTTTTTAAGAGTATATCTATAGATTGAAAAACATTTTTAACAGATCTGAGAATATTTTAAAATATTACTAAATATTGAAGAGTGAAATTGAGAAAACAGACTGAAGCTAATCAAAGACAGTAAAGAGAAAAGATGAGACTCAGAGATTTATAGTGATTCGTCGTAAGACTACATCCACTACCTAAGATCAGCAATCTTAGGATTTCACAACTTTACTATTCTCTATTGCAGGATCAGAGAAAACCTTTCAATACAGCCTATAGCTTCACACAGATTTTTAATAGCTTCTGCAAACTATACAAGTATTAACAGGGACTTGTTAACCTATCAAAAGAAAGAATAAAAATATTCTAAGATCTCTCCATTCTCTGATTACAAGCTCTATTAGTTTGACTGAGAGAAGATAATGAAATAATTCATGCTCAATTATGCCACACTATTCTGTTATGCTCAAATTCTGCTCAATTCTCTTACTTCTCTTTCTCACTTATGAAATGCAGAATAGTGTGTATATATAATGCTCAAAGGATGCTTCTAGATCTGTTACCCTATTTGATGAAATTACCTTAGTGTCCTTATTTAGAATGAGACAGCTAAGCACTATGAGACCACAAGAATAATGTAGCAGAAAATGAAAGAATAAAGTTCTCCACAAAATAAGAAAACATGCATAACAAATTCTGTCTTTTTCCTCTTTGCCAGAAATAACAATTTTTGGCTCTATATGCTGACTGTTTTTGGACTTTTCATGAATGCACAGAAAACGACACATGAATGCATTCTCTCAATCATCCCTACAAATATTCTAGAAGAAATTAACGGTTACACAGAGAGTTAGTGTACCACTGATCTCGTCAGCTTGAGACTCAGTCTTACTTCTAGATACCATAAGCTTGTACTTTAGTCTGATCTTTTTGTTTCTTCAGTCTGAAACTTCATTCTGCCTTTTTGATTCTTTAAGATTAAAGCTAACACCTGATTCCTACTCTTGTGTTTTGCTCCCCTTGTCTTATAAACTCAAACATCGATTTCAAAAACTTGATGCTATGACTAAGTTGATCAGCATTAAAAATTAAGGGTTGCTATCCATTAGCCAACAGTAGTTAACCATTATTTTAAAAAAAGGAAAAAATGGAAAAGAAAAGAGAAGGAAGAACAGATGCTCTCGTTATATATATATATATATATATATATATTATATTATATTATATTCTCTCAAATTTCTAACTCTCATAACTCTCACATATGGAGTAAGAATTAAATGATTCTAGTGTCTATGGATTCCTGGTCTCTCAACATTCATTTTAAGTGGTCAATTGATAGGGTTTTACCGGATTGAATTTACAGATCTATTTGAGGTAAGAAATTATAAACATATTTTCTCAATTTCTATTAAATTCATTTACTATTTTATTAAACTAATTATATATCTGTAATCTAGAGCTTGAGAGGAGTCCGATAGTGTTTTTAGATTTTAATTATGACACCATCCGTACCAGTGACTTGGCGGGCCCCATGGATACTGTCCACATTTGGAACTGTTCACATATACAGCACTGTTCACATATACGGTACTGTTCATTTGATCAGATATGCTATTGGACTAAATTTTCGTGTTGATCTCAATTGTACAATTGAAATCTACAAATTATTTTTCGGTAATCTTTAAAAGCCTTTTTAAATAATTTTAGCGGTGTTTTTAAATAAATAATTTGAATAATAATTATGTTCTAAAAATTAGTAAAAATTATGTTGAACATTTATTCATATAGGTTTTGGATAAAGAGTATCAAAATTGGAGGGAATGGAAATAAGTTATTTTTGTGTGTGTGAGGGTACCCTGATTGTACCCTTGGATTGTTGAGTTTTGCATGGTGAATTTGTTGTGAGATGCATATATATGGGTGAATTTAATTATTATAGAATATAAAGTAAATATTTAAATAATTAATTAAATTTGTGTATATTGAGTAGAAATAATCTTATGACTAGAAGATGAGATATGAATAGATGATAGTTGAATGAGTTGAGACTGATTAATATATGAGATTGTTAATGAGTAAATGAGTAAATTGTGATGGATTAATTTGTTAAGAAAATTTTGAGTATGAGATGAATTTTATTTGATCAGCTTGTTGTGTATAACTTGGCAATGAGTTTGATTGTCTAAATGATTGGTTAGAAATTGGTAATCCAAAAGATGAGATGAAAAATGAATGATTTATGATTAGGTAACAAGAGGTTGTTCCAAATGAAAAGAGGAGAAATTGAAAAAGATGTGATCGAGTTACCTTTCCTTTAACCTTTCTTTAGATAATTTAACTAATTATCAAAATTAATTATGATGTGCGATGATGTGGAATTGGTTGACTTGTGAATTTGTGGGCTGGATTGAGAAATTGTGATGTGTTGTGAGTTGAATTGATTATGATTGTGTTTGAAATGGGCATGGATTGACTAGGGTAAAAAGGGCTGTGTGTTTCGGGTAAGCTGAGCTGGTGGGATATATAGCTGCCTATCGAGGGATGGCGAGATTGAGCCAGTGGGATAGTGTCATCGGTGGCCACCTATTTATATTTGTGAATGAATAAAAAAAATGATTTGGCGAGGATGAGTCATCCGCCCGGTTTTTTTGATTAAGTTTGTGTATTTTTGATAATTCTTGTATGATTGGATGAGTTGGTATTTTATGTTGCATAAAGTGCTGGTTTACATATATTACCTTGATGTGAGTTTGAATGACTTTTATTTAAGGTGATTGATGATATGATTTGAAAATGTGGTATTGTTGAATTTATTGTGAATTAATTAATTCTGTAATAATTATAGGATGATATGCTGCGCTGTAAATTTGTTTGTGATGTTAAGTATTTTTTTATATATTCTGATAGATTAATATAAACTGGCATATTATGTCAGTAAATGAGGAAGTCTAAGAAAATGACTTCAAATATTATGTTTATTATGTTTATTATATTTAATTATATATATGTTTATTTTCTCACTGAGCATCAATCTCATTATTTTCCTCAATAATCCAGTGTTATAGGAAAATCAAATAAGAAGGGAAAATTTATTTGGTAGAGTTCCATGTGACTAGACTTAAGGTTTTATTTGGTAGAGTTCCATGTGACTAGACTTAAGGATCTTAGGTAAAAGTGTTATTATTATTATAATATTATTTTAAATTTTATTTATCAAAGAATAGTAATTGATTAAATTTTATTATAATATTTTTATATAAAAGTTTATTATATGATAAAGTTAATATTTTTAATAT
>CANYLF011672444.1:0-11368 GCA_948193215.1 Bocquillonia castaneifolia | reverse complement strand
CATAACCCTCTAAAGAAAACCTTATAACCATTGAAATAACCATAATTAACATTAAACATATCCCCCTAACCAAAATCTAACCATAAACTAAATAATTAAACCAATTAAAAGAAAATAACTACAATTAATTAAAGAAAACTTTCTAATTAATAAGAAATCCTCCCTAACTTTCCCTTTTTTTTCCTCTTCTTCTTCTTTTCTCAATCTCTCTACACACTCTCCTCTATTGTAAGAATCTCTACACTTCCCACTAACATAAACCCTTCTTATCCCTTTAAAATTCATTTTGTTATCATTAATATGATTTAAAATTTTCTAATTGGCTACTTAAAAGGCTTCTTTGACTTTTAAGGCCAAAAATTAAAGAAAATGCCATTTTCTCCCCAAACAATATATCTACTACAAAAATCACCTAAAAACTAATCTTTACAACACTTATACCCCTCCTACACACAAAAATGCTTAATGATGCACAATTAATAAAAATTAACCACACTAATGACACACTAATGACACTAATTAATCACTAATGCATGTAATAATGTATGAGGATGTTACAAGAAGTCCTAGCTCTCTTACTTGGCCTTAGTGGAGGAGTCGTATCTAAAGACATTCCAGTAAAATGCATCATCTCTACAATTAGCAAAGAAAAGCAATAATCAATTAAAGGAAAATAAAAAATGAAAGAAGCGACAAATAAAATACCGTATGCAATGCTGGCTTCAGCGACCAGCTCTGCCTTGAGATTCGGATCAGCATCAGATGAGCTGGAAAAAGAAATAGGACTACTAGGATGGTCTAATATCGAGATCCCTTTGGTCGGATTCCTAGACCTATGAGGAGATGGTGAAAGGGGAAGGACATTTTGGGCATCATCAATATCGGCTAATAAACTAGCCATCTCAGGATAATCATCACCGATAAGATGATCAGAAAAGGCGGCTTTACCGGCTCTCTTTGAAGAGTCTGTCCTAGAAGAAGATCTCTTAGTAAGATAACTAGAAACCCGCTGGTCTAGACTCATCCCATTATTAAAATGAGGAGTAGTAAATGTCTGCAACTCTACCTGCTCCTTCTTTTTAAGTTTTTTACGGCTAGAAAGGACACCTAAAACCTAATCACGTGGAAGAGATTGAAAAGCATTCGCATGTTTAACTATCAAAAACCTATTTTTTATACCATAACTTTGAGAGGATTGCCATCCCAGAAGTGGTGTGTCGCACCGCGCCAGGAAGTCGAAACAAACATCTCGGTCATACGACAGGTCAATTTAAGGTACTGTAAAAATCTATCTACGGTTGGCTCAACATTAGCCCATTTATGAACAAGTAAAAACCCTAGAAAACTATGGATTGAATTAGGGTGAAACTGAGATAGAGGAATATGTTGATGCTCTAAAATTTTCACCAAAAGAGGTTCTAAGGGGAATCTAAAATTGGCCTGTAATTGGCTAGCAAAAATAATAACCCTATCACTACTTAGATTGTCAAAGGCACGGCATTCAGCAGTAGGACGATGATAAGAATAACCATCAGGTAAAGGATATTGGCAAATGAAATTATGATAAGTATTCAAATCAGTAAAAAAAGATGTTTGCTTCGATATATCAGTCATCATGGTATTAAAACCAGCAATATTTTCAGCAGACTCGTCAGGCAAATCAATAAGATCCATTAGAAAAGAACCTATTTTTAGTTGAAAGTACTCGAAGAAGCAAAGCAGCAAATGCATTAGCAAATGAAAACCTCAAAAGTGATAAAAGAGAATGCGCATGAAAGTGATTAAAGAAAATATGAAGGAAAAAAGAGAGAAAAAATAAGAAAGAAGTAAAATAGCACAATTTATGAGAGAAAGGAAGAACTCAGGGTAAAAATAAGGCCGTACGATCGAATCAAGATCAACGATTGAGAAAAAAGTAGAAAATCGAAAAGACGCTGGCACACGAAAAGTCGAAACAGTAATTAATTGATAGCAGTTATCATCGTGAGAAAAGAGGAGACACGTCTCGTCATAAATGGGGAAATAACTGACAAATTGAAAGGGCGCCAAAAATTCGAAAAGACTAAAAAGATATAAAAATAGCGAAAATTTTTAAAATTCAAAATTCAGAAGTCCCTCACAAATATCGAAAAATGAAAATCTCTTTCTCACGCAGATCTCAAAGTACGCGGACACCAATCTAAGCGGGTCTACAAGATAGAAAAAGAGGGAATTCCAAATATAAACTCAAAAACCTGAAAAGCAAAATATTGAGCCGTTGGATATTCTTAGAAGCGGATACATAAAGAAAAGAGAGAGAAAAAACAAATAAACAACAACACCCGATGCTCAAAAATCGAAATGAAGTCATAAATAACATCTCATACATTGAATGGGGAGTACTGATAGAGTAGTAGATATTGGGCTAGAATTAGGCCCAATATCATATAACAGAAAAATAACATCTTTTTAGAAGACTAAGGGAATAGGGGATCAATGGGACACTTGTAAGAAATCTAGCAGGTGCTCTCAAAATCCTAGATTCCTTGAACATACTATATAAAGAATAGTAAAAGGATATGTGAGGTAATTTTATTTTCCTTAAACCCTAAACCCTTCTATTCTCTATTCTCTTAGTCTGATTCACTAACTTAAGTATCGGAGTACGAATGGGACCCCCCAGTCCCGTCGTGTTCTGACCCTTTTATTTGTATTGTAGAGACCTGCAAACAGGACATATAGACTCGGAGAAGAAGGATTTAGACCCGCATGGAGAACCAGGATCTATCATAACCTAAGATTTATTGAAATAATAACTGATAAAATGGTTTTATTTGATCTCAAATATGACATTCGTAAGACAAGCCACCATTTTTGTGGACGAAAAAATGTGGAAAGCTTTACTTGTTATGATGATGATGAGAGCTAGAAGGATTTGGGGAACTTGAAAATGATAAACATATACATTGAAATTTAATTAGCCGTTGGATCCATTGACAGAAAACGAGATAAAGTTTGCAGTTGTTTAGAATCAAAATTCTAATGCTAATCATTCAATAAGGGTAAAATATTCTAAGTATATTCCTAATCTGATGTCCATGCCAGTAAAATTATGTTGAAAAATTGTGAGGTACTTGTTGGTAAAACATAAATTAAAGTTTGTATATATATAAAAAAAAACCAATTGAAGTTGAGATATCATTTTGATACATTATCATCACCCACCATCTGAGTCAGTCCTTCTGCCGTCCATAGAAGGACAAGTTTCATCTCTATGAACTCATAATCCTAGGGGAATAATATTGCACAATAACTAAAGACCTTTTCAAGTGTGAAGGGAGATGGTAGTAACTTAAAACAATAGCCAGCAATACTTAAAACAATAGCCAGCAATCATCATCACAAATGTATTGCAGAGTGTGAGAATTAAATTCCCATAGGTATTTTTTTATATTTTTCATTATTATTAACAATTCTTAAACAGCAATTTTTTTTTTTATTTTTCATTGTTATTAACATTTTTAAAACCTAATTTTTAAAATTGATGTTTTAATTAATTTACCCTTTTTTAATTGTATGGTGATTGAGGAGGTCCAATTAATCCTTCCAGAAGATTACCATTTGATTGAAAAGCTTGCTAATCTTTGAGGTCATCAATGATGTTTCTAATCTTACTTGTGCTGATTTCCATCGTGGCAGCCCTGACACTACCTGGGATCCTGGTGGTTTTGCAGTCAAGTTTTACACCAGAGAGGTGCGCCCCTAGTCTTCTGCTTGTTGGCCATGCTATAGAATGATCTTCATTATGTAATGTAGTTTTTGTTAACACTTAGTTTTTATGGATTGAGTTCAGTTTCAAGAAATTACTATTAAAGCAGGGTAATTTTGATCTTGTGGGAAACAATTTCCCTGTCTTTTTCATCCCATAATCAAATTAATTAAACACAATTCCAGCAATGTCATTCCTGATAAAGGGTAAAACTAAAAGCAATGAACTGATACAATATTGCATATTTTTAAACCATAAAGAAAAACACTAAAGCAAAACCAATTTGAAACTCAAATAAAACTCATCAAATTGGGACCAATATAACAACTATATGTTGGGTTTAATAACCACGTGGGCTGATGTGTTAATAATTGTGTGTTAAGCGCTATCATATATGTTAAACCCAATTAAAGTGATCTAATAAGGTATTGGGCTTTAAGCATCTAATTAAAGTATGAACTTATATATTTGTAGAGACCAGATAATTATTTCTAATTTTATGATGGTCTTAATTGGAAATAATATTAGGTTAACACTAGTTGACCTGGCTATAAATATAGGGTTGTGGTCCCCAAGTCAAATGTGTCATCATACTCTTTCTAACATCCTATCATTAGAGAAAAATCAAAGTAGACCGCATATTGATTTGGAAGAAGAAAAATCAAAGTAGACCGCATATTGATTTGGAAGACTAACCCAGTATTCTTTTGCTAAGGATGATTCAGATATGCTTCAACTTTTCGTTTAATATTGTTCTTGATGATTTGAAAAGAATTTTATTATTGAAATGGGTTTTACATATTATTAAATACCAACAAGTGATATTAGAGCATCTTCATGTTAGATCATTGGGAGTTATATGTGTTTCTTGATTTTTATAATTCGGATTTATAAAAAAAAAAAAACCGAGAGGATCACGATATGCATCGACATATGTTGGTTGTATACTTCGGTTTTGGTAAAATTAAGGTATTTGTTTTTATTAGGTTGCAGTGGCCGATTGAATTGATTTTTAATATCAAGTGTTAAAATTGATTTCATCAATTCTTACTTATGACGTTTTTTTTTTTATCAGTGGTTGGCCATTTATGCTAATTTGATTATATATATGGCCGTATGTTTTGCCATGATATTTTTTTAGTGAATTAATTTAATAAGTTGTTTTACTATAAGATAGTTTTGATGCACTTTTGTCACTGTTTTCAACACTGTCGCATGGTGCTCTTTGTTCCATGGCAATCCATTTACATATTTTAATTATATGAACAGCACTGATGAAAAACTAAGAGTACCATGTTCAATAATATACTGTTATTTACTTTGGATTTGGTATAAGTATTTTAGTCTCGGGTTCTTTTCTTAGTATGCCTAAAAGGGTTTTATATATGGGCGTAATATGAAAGAAAAAATACATTTGATTTGGGTGAATTAACTCATTAAATTGAGGCAATTTAAATTTAAATTTTGGTAATTATTTGGATGTCTAATATTTTGAAGTACATGATTAAAATAATACGTTGTCAAAGTAACCTCTCTTATGTAAGTCATTTATTTTAAAATATTTGGATGATTGTGTGTATGTGAGTCATGCGGATATTACCTGGCCTAAAGGAAGGCTAATATTTGGCCAATTTACATATTCACTTGTGGTGATAAATGTGTGATAATTATTAGGCTTTCTATGTGAATAATTAGTCGATCCAAAGAAAGGCTTAATTATTTGACATAAATTTTATTATCAATATTTGATCACTATACCAAGAGTACCACTTACAAATTAATATTTCTGTCCAAAGACTAAATGTTAATGTTGGTGCTAGGTATCTTGTAATGGGTTATACCTTTATTTGAATTTTTATTGCAAAATTTGTTATTTATGTGAGCTTTATTTTATTTTATTTTTTTTATTCTCTATTCAGTTATACTGGTTCTGCTGCAAATATCTCTCCTAGTGTTAATTCTATTCCTATGCTTAATGGCACTAAGTTTAAGGCATGGAAAGAGAATGTTTAAATTGTTCTTGGAGTCATGGACTTAGACCTTGCATTAAAGATTGGTCAACCTCCTGCTATTACAAATAAGAGTACCTCTAATGAAAGGAGGGAGATGGAAAAGTGGGATGATCAAATCGCATAAGTCTTATGGTCATGAATCATGCCATTTCAGAAGCATTCCGGGACACTATGCCCGATGAGATTGATACGGCTAAAGGTTTCCTTGAGGATCTTGACAAAAGATTTTCCAAGAATGAAAAGGCTAAAACTAGTACACTTTGGGAAAAACTTATCTCAATGAAATACCAACGGAAAGGAAACATAAGGGAGCACATTTTGGAAATGTTTCATCTTGCTTCAAAACTTAAGGCATTCAAACTAGTATTATCTGAGGATTTGTTGGCGCATTTAGTTTTGATATCTCTTCCATCACAGTTTAATCATTTCAAGGTGAGCTATAACTTTCAAAAGGAATCTTGGTCCCTTAATGGGCTCATAGCACACTGTGATCAAGAAAAGGAAAGGTTGAAACAAGATAAGATTGAAAGTTAGCTAGTACTTCTAAGGACAAAAGGATCAAGAAACGAAAGAAAAGTTAGGAAACTGCGGGAAAAGCACCACAAAAGAAACAATATGTGGAAAAAGGAAAAATTGAGGATTGTTATTACTTTTGTGGAGCTAAAGGTCACATGAAGAAGCAATGTACTAATTATCACGCTTGGCGTCTAAAGAAAGGTATGCTTGTTAATTTTGTTTGTTCTGAGGTTAATTTGACTTCGATTGCTAGACACACATGGTGGATAGATTCTGGTCCAACAACTGACATCAGTGTGTCCATGCAGGGTTGCCTGAGTTGCCGAAAACCTAGTGATGGTAAAACATACATCTATGTTGGTGATGGCAAATCAGTCGAGGTGGAGGTATTATTCTTAAGAACTGGATTTTATTTGGATTATAATGAGACTTTTATTGTACTGTCATTTAGATGAAATTTGGTTTCTATTTCTACTTTGGACAAAAATGGATATTCTTGTTCATTTGGAAATAATAAGTTTAGTCTTTTTCATGATTCAAAATTGGTTGGTACCAGTTCTTTATCAAGTTATGATAATCTATATTCACTTGACAATATTGCATCTTGTAATGAAACCTTGCATGTTAATACAAGGAATTTAAAGCGCAAATTAACCAATGAGAATTCAGCTTGTCTATTGCACAAGAGATTTGGTCATATCTCTAAAAAGAGAATTGAGAGACTTGTGTCTGAAGGTATTCTTGAACCCTTTAATTTTATATATTATGATATATGTGTTGATTGTGTAAAGGGGAAACAAACAAATGTTAAGAGATTTGGTGCCAACAGGGCTTTAGACTTCTTAGAACTTATACACACGAACATTTGTGGACAATTTCCTAGAGCTTCTTGGAATGGTCAACAGTCCTTTATAACGTTCATAGATGACTTTTCACCATATGGTTACCTATATCTCATTCATTAAAAATCATAGTCATTGGACATGTTCAAAAGTTATCAGGCTGAAGTTGAAAATCAACTTAGCAAAAGGATTAAGAATATTCGATCTGACCGTGGTGGTGAATACTATGGTAGATACGATGGATCAGGTGAACAACGTTTGGACCATTTGCTAAATTCCTAAATGAATGCGGTATCATCCCATAGTACACCATGCCAGGATCACCTAGCATGAATGGTGTTGCTAAAAGATGAAATAGAACGCTTAAAGACATGGTGAGGAGTATGATTAGTCATTCTGCCTTACTAGAATCACTCTGGGGAGAAGCATTAAGGACCGCGTTTTACTTACTCAATAGAGTTCTAACAAAGGCAATAAATAAGACCCCTTATTAGCTTTGGACGGGTAATAAGGTAAGTTTGAAGCACCTACACATTTGGGGATGTCCAGCTGAGGCAAGGCCCTATAGGCCAAATGAAAAGAAGCTGGACTTAAAGACTATTAGTTGCTATTTTATTGGATATTCTAAAAGATCTAGGGGTTACAAGTTCAATGATCCCACAACTAAGACAATTTTTGAGACGATAAATGCTCGGTTCTTTGAGGATGTTCAGTTTGAGCGAGAAGAAAGTGTTAAGGACTTTGTCTTTGAGGAGGAATATGTTCACATTCCTGCAATTGCTATTGACAATGATCAGGATCAGACTATCATACCTGACATTGTTCAAGAAGCAAATTCGGACTTAGACAATGTCATTGAACCTCTTGTTCAAGTTTAAGAAATTATTCCACAACAACAAACTCTATAACCTCAAGAACCTGCGCCATTAAGAAGATCCACAAGAGAGAGAAGAAGTACAATTTCAGATGACTACATCGTATATCTTCAAGAGCATGAAGCTGACATTGGACTGATGAAAGATGATCCAATCAACTTTCATCAAGCCGTGGAAAGTTATAAATCTCAAAAGTGGATAGATGCCATGAATGAAGAGATTAAGTCCATGAAAGACAATGATGTCTAGGACCTTGTTCCCTTGCTTGAAGGAGCGAAACCTATTGGTTGTAAATGGATATTTAAAACCAAGAGGGATTCGAAAGGCAACATTGAGAGGTACAAGGCATATCTTGTTGCTAAGGGCTTCACACAAAAAAAGGCATCGACTATAAAGAGACTTTCTCTCCAGTTTCATCGAAAGACTCTTTCAGGACTATAATGGCATTGGTAGCTCATTTTAATCTTGAGTTACATCAGATGGATGTAAAGACTGCGTTTCTTAATGGTGACATTGATGAAAAAATTTATATGATGCATCCAGAAAACTTTGTTTCAGGAGATTCAAAGCATATGGTATGCAAATTAAAGAAATCCATCTATGGACTTAAACAAGCGTCTCGTCAATGGTATCACAAGTTTCATTAAGTAGTTATCTCGTTTGGTTATGAGATAAATGTTGTTGAAGATTGTGTATATTACAAGTTCAGTGTGAGTAAGTATATTTTTCTAGTTTTATATGTCAATGACATATTGCGTGCCACTAATTATATAGGATTATTGCACGAAACAAAGAGATTTTTATGAAAGAATTTTGAGATGAATGATCTTGGTGACGCCTCTTTTATATTAGGAATTCAAATACATTGAGATCGCTCTTAAGGTATTCTTGGATTATCATAAAAGAGCTATATCGAAAAGGTACTTAAAAGGTTTGGCATGCATGATTTTAAACAAGGGGATACCCCTGTTTCTAAAGGAGATAAGCTCAGTCTTGATCTATGCCCCAAGAATGATATTGAGGCTAAGAAAATGCAGAAGATCCCTTATGCTTCAGCTATAGAGAGTCCTATGTATGCTCAGGTTTGTACGTGCCCAGATATTGCGTACATTGTTGGGATACTATGGAGATATTTAAGTAACCTAGGAATGGATCATTAGAAAGCAGCCAAATGGGTGGTGAGGTATTTACAAAGAATAAAGGACTACATGCTCACATATAGGAAATCATATCAGTTGGAGATCACTGGTTATTCTAATTCTGATTTTGCTGGATGCCAAGATAGTCGAAGATCCACTTCAGGCTATATCTACTTGCTTGCTGGAGGAGCTATTTCTTGGAAGAGTGCTATAGCTTCTTCTAACATGGCAGCGGAGTTTATAGCATGTTATGAGGCATTAAATCATGGAATGTGCTAAGGAATTTTGTCACTAGGCTGTGCATTGTAGATAACATAGATAGACCACTAAAGTTATTCTGTGACAATAAATCAACAGTGTTATATTCCAATAACAATAGAAGCTTGACAAAGTCTAAGCATATAGACATCAAGTTCCTAATTATGAAAGAAAGAGTTCAGAGTGGACAAATGTCTATAAAGCATATTGTGACAAATTCCATGGTTGCGGATCTGCTTACTAAAGGATTACCACCTAAGGTTTATCTTAAGCACATTGCTCATATGGGTGTTATTTATCTTCAGGATATATAGTTTCAGTGGGAGTTTGTATTTTGCTTTGTATTTTTTTTTTAGACATTTTGTGTTTTCATCTTTAGATACAGACTATGGTTGAGTTAAGGTTAAAGTTTATGGTTAAGTTAAAGTTACAGTTTATGGTTAAGGTTAAATTGAATTTTTGGTTGTTTCATATCTCCGGACTTAATAATTTAAAGATAAATCGACCTTACTAAAGTATAAGGTTGGACCACTTACAAATAGACATGGTTTGATCACATTACATGTAATTTCCATGCTACACATCCATGCTTGATCCCTGTCATTAGGTTATATTAGTGTTTGTGATCATTGATGGGTATAGTTACGATAACTGTAGCAAAAGCTGCTTTGGTCCTATATTGATATAATTGATGGACTGGATTGTTTGGAGATGCATTCAGTAATAATTGAAACGACCCGAAAATAAAACAATATATTAAGGAATACAATACATTTTAATAGTAATCAATCATAAATTAAAAGTCAATTAAAACTCCCTTCCAAAAATAATATTTGTTCAAAACAGGGGGTAACAACGATCGTTGTTGAATGAGCAACGATCGTTGTCAAATGTACAACGATCGTTGTGGATGAACATTGATCATTGTTAAAATCACAAAAAATGCCCAAAAGTTCCAGCAAATCACACGAGCTCGTGGGAATCAACAATGAGCTCGTTGTTAAAATAGCAACGATCGTTGTTAACCTAACAACGATCGTTGTTAAGCTAAAAAGCTCAAAACGAAACAATTCCCCAAAAATCACAGTTTTAAAATAGAATTTTTGACTTTCCCCTGTAAAAACGTACTCCAACAGGCTCAAAATCAATTTATATATATAACAAACTTTTCAAACTTTAAAATACAATAATATTTATAGACGAGGAATATTGAAATTTCATCAACATACAATTGACCAAAAATCAACTTTATACAAACATTTACTCAAATTTACACATATATAAACATATCGAATAGTTCATTACACATACTTGTCAATTACCAACTCAAACCAATTACATACATATATAATTAACAAACTAAATGCACTAAATGCTCATTATCCACTGGCCAACCTGGATTTCTATTGCAATGCATGTAAACCTCTATCTTTAACCTGAAAAATTATGCCAAGGGGGTGAGCTGGCAACTCAAAGCATTTAATTAATTAACCAGGCATATATTAAACCAAAACTACTCAATACACATAACCATCAAATACTTCACACATAAAACATACAATCAAATCAATCACACCATTTGAACACCTTCCAAGATCAATCAAGATAATTTCTCATTCAAGGCAATTCACAGCCAAATCATCCTCACAAACCATCAACCAATCTCAAATCACAACAATCTCATCAAATCAAGCTCGGATGACTCAACCTCACATTTCCTCACATTTCATTTATTTTTCTCATATCATTTCACATTTCACATTTCACAATTAGGTGGCCACTGATGAGACTATCCGTCCGGCTCAGTCTCGCCATCTCACACATACGGGTAGCTATCCGCCCGGCTCAGCTTTCCTGATCACACACATCCCACATTCCCCAAGAGTCATCCTTTTCCATTCACAATCATAATCACAATCTCAATTGCACATCATCACAATTCACAACATTTCTCATTTCATCCAAATCACACCTTTCT
>CANYLF011671729.1:0-10784 GCA_948193215.1 Bocquillonia castaneifolia | reverse complement strand
ATAATGATTTTTAATTTTATTCTGAACTTCATAATCATATATATATGTCAGTGGTTGTAATTAATATATATATGACCAATGAAAAAGTCACTTAGAAAAATTTTAAAAAAACTTTGAATTCTGATGTCATTGTTAAATTATAATTATTGTTAACAAATAGTAATCTTGTGCATTTTAATACAAGTTTTGATATAATACTAGTCATACTGTCAATTCTTGGTGCATAAATTATTTAATTTTCTTATAAAATATTAGAATTAAATTTATATTAGTACACGTCTATGATTAAAATTTTTTTAATAGCTTATATGAATTAACTGCACTAATTGGGCAATAATCATATTACAAATTATATATGGATTTAAAGCCCAATATGTCTAGTGTTCAGAAAAATTTTTATTTGAATTTTTGGAGTTAAAAAATTAAAATATATGATTTTTTGGGTGATTTATGGTCATGCTGTCAGACAAGGGATTGAACACATGGGTTGTATTCAAACTTATGCTAAAAATTGTAACAAAATCATTTGAACATTAAATTTGGTAGGGTTGTAGCTCTAGAAGTCTACTTTTCAATGCAAAAAATGGTGGAGCATTTTGAATTTTCTACATGTAATTCTTGTTTGAATATAGACTACTCCAGCTGTAAGTCACATGCTTTAGGCGTCCATTGTTTGAATTATTACAAAAAAATCTACAGATCTCTAGAAAAACAAGCCATATATTTTTGAAAAGGTATGGATGTCTAGATTCTAAAAAAAAGAATCACAATTTTTCAATGAGTATATCTGGAGATATTGAATTTTTAAGGAGACATGCTACATTTGTCAAGCAAGTTGGCGACCTTGAAGAATGGAGCCTCACCAATCAAGTTTGAATTTTTTGGTTGATTATGAATTGCCACTTCAGATTTTTTTGCCTATAAAAGGAGGTATTCGAGGCATAAAAAACACACAAGAGCTTGAAGAAAAAATAGCAATTAAGAGTTACAATTTTCATAAGTTATTTGAGAGTTTATGTTGTAATTGTGAGCAAAAACATTCATTCTTTTCTTATAATCTTCACTTTGTTTTTGTATAGTGTGAGAGAAACTAAAACACAAGGAAAGGTTTAAGTGCGTACATTGAAAACACTTGGGTTTTGTGTTTTGAATGTAAGCCATAAAAACACTTGAGTTAGGTTTTTGAGTGACCCTTAGAAAAACTCTTGCAAAGGTTTGGTGTGAGCCCTGCAAATACTAAGTTGTGAGTTACCTTGTGAAAATATTATTGTAATCTTGTTGAAGATTAGTGGAATGCCCAATTGTGTATTGAGAAGTGGATGTAGGACATTTATTGTCCAAACCACTATAAATCTCTTGTGTCATCTTTTCTTCTTCTCTACCTATCTTCTTTAAATTTTTTAATTTTTATTTTTATTTCTACACCAATTCACCCCCCTCTTGGTTGCTATAGGGACTTCACTCTTGATTATAATTCAATGAAAGATAGGAAGGAAATTAAACTAAGCATAGTTTGATTCCAGGAAAACAATAAGGAACACCTTATTGATAAAAGACAACGCCTTGTAAGGTTTTACATTAGTAAAAATGAAATTTTCATTCATAATTAAGAAACCATGAAATTACATAGATTCTCTCTTTATATAGAGCTAAAAAATAAACCTAAACCTAACTGGTAAAGGAACCTTACGGCTGACCTAAACCAAAATAAGGAAACAAAATCAAAAACCTAAATCTATTTGGAAACTAAAGCTAGCAGATTATAACTCTGGCTTTACAACCGAGTTTTGACCCTTTTAGAGACCTCAAATTAAAATTCTTAACACATATGAATTGTAGATCTGGAAGTCCTATTTCCGTGGCATTTTGAATCACATCAATCAGAGTTGTGTAGCAAAAGTTATGACCCTAATAAGCTACTGTACTCAGAAATCCAAATTTTAACTTCCTAATTGGACTTGGACTCCATATATGCGGTTGCTGCCCTAAAGAATTTAGGTTTTGTCCAAGCACTCCTTGATGCCCTAATGTTGACTTTGTTGACCTTCTTAACTCCTTGACTTATTGACCCTTCCATTTAACTTTGACTTTGTTGACTTGACTTTGATTTTAAGCTTGTTATAATATAATTAAGCTCACAATTCTCATAACCTTCAAACTCAATGTCATCAACAAATACTTCATATTTGAATTCAATCTCCATGAATTCGAATTATGAGACTATATGTGTGAATTCAAAACTTGCATACCTTAGATCATATCAATGACTGACAAGCAGCAACGACTTAGCTAAAGAGACCGGGATTGATATATCAAAAGCCAGTATAAAAAGATCTTGAAACCTCTCAGACAAACGTTGAGAGTCTTGGATCCATCTATCTTTCCAAAATTTGAATTGTGTACCGGTTCCTAGAATGAAGCTGTATGAACCTACAAATAAGTCCCAGAAATGCTGGTTAGAGATGCAAACCTAGTAGATACCTTTCCAAATGTATAAGAGGGCATTTTGGTTTGCTAAAGTGATATCTGACCATGATGAAATGTGGTTCAGCTGTAGAGAAACTTGGTGCCAAATGGAGTTTGGAGCCGATGAACGAATCTTCTAGACCCATTTGAGAAGTAAACTTGAATTCTAAGAGGAAGCGGGCTAATTCCCAGTCCCCCATAATCAAGAGACTTACAAATGTTCTCCCACAAAACTTTACAATATGAATGGCCATTGGGGTCTCGCTTCCATAAAAAATTTCTCATACAAGTTTCTAGTTTCTTAGTAATAGTAACAGGGAGCTTAAAAAGAGACATAAGATAAATTGGTAGGCTTCACAGTACTGATTTGATGAGTACCAGTCCACCAGCATCGGACAAACACGATCCTTTCTAGAGAGAAAGTTTGGAAGAGAACTTACAGAGGCGGGGGTCCCAGTCGTTTAGCCTTAGAGATTTGAAAGACAGTGGCACTCCTAGATAAGAGATAGGAAGAGAATCAATTTTACAGTTAATTATTAAAGCACATTCCTCTGTGAAGCTGTTTTGAACACCAACTCTTATTAGTGAGCTTTTTTCAAAATTTATTTTTAATCCCGAAATAAGTTCAAAGCATCTCAGAATCTGAACATAAGCTATGACTTCTTCCTTTATTGCAGGTAGAAAACATAGAGTGTCATCTGCGAATTGTAAAATAGAAATAGGAGGTGAATCAATAGAAAGTCAAAATCCCTCCATATGACCGTTAACAACTGTTTTATTCAGGATTTGCTTGAGCCCTTATACTGCAATAATAAAAAGAAAAGGTGAGATTGGGTCACCTTGCTCGACCCCTTGTTTATGTTGATAGGAGATGAAGCTGAACCATTTATCAAAATGTGTGTTGAGGAACCAGACCAACAATTAATCATCCATTTAATCCAAGTATTAGAGAATTTCATACTTTTCATAACGGAGATTATGTAGTGCCAGAATACACAGTCAAAAGCTTTGTGGAAGTCTAGCTTTAAAAGGAAGGTTGGCTTCCTGGTTGAGTGAATGTAGTGTATCAATTTAGTTGCTATGAAAAAGCATTCATGAATGCTTCTTCCTTGAATAAAAGCCAATTGGGACTCTGAGATGATGGAAGGTAAAATTTTCCTCAATCAAAATGACAGGATCTTAGATACATTCTTGTAGAAACTGTGAATCAAGTTGATAGGTCTGAAGTTCTTAATTGAAGTAGAGCCGGCTACTTTTGGAATGAGGACAGTGTATGAAGTATTCATTATATTTGGAAGGGTTCCAAACATATGAAAATTGCTTAAGATTGATGCTTCTTCATAAATTCCCATGCTTTCCTGTAAAAATAGAAATTGAATCCATCCAGTCCCGGAGATTTGTTAGGGGCATAAGATTTGATAGCATTCCAAGTATCCTCCTCTAAAAACTAAGATGTTAGTATGGCATTGCCTTCATGTAATACTATATGGAAAGAAAAGGACTTCAGACTGAAAGGATAGTCATTGTTAGCTGAAAAAAGAGAAGTATAAAAATCAATGATAGAATTTCGGATACTTAGAAGTTCAGAATGAGTGCCATGATCATCCTCAATTGCTGTAATTCTGTTATGTCTAAAGTGGGAGGAAGCAAACTTGTGGAAGAAAGAAGAGTTGTTATCACCCAGTAGGGTCCATCTTAGCCTTGATTTCTGGTGCCACATTGCCTCTTTGTGTTTGTAGCATTTTGTTAGGTTACTTTTCATTCTAGCCACTTCTTGTTGTTGTGAATTGCTAAGTGGCCGAGGGACTGCATCATTTGTATTTTCTAGAATTTCTAATTCTAATGACTGAATCTGACTCTCTACATTGCCAAAAACTTCCTTGTTCCAAGAGCTGATGGATCTGCAAAAAAGATTTAATTTCAAAGATAATGGAGCGTTAGCATTAGAATCATTAATATTCTTCCAAGTTGAAGACACAAAAGGAGCAAAACGGTCATCATTCCACCAAGTGTTGATGGAATAGAAGGATTGCCTGGCCCAATTAAAATTGACGGATGACTTGAACACAAGGGGAAAATGATCAGATAATAAGGTGTCCACAGTTGAGAATGATTAGAAAGGCCAAAGAGATGATAAACTATTGGACATAAACACTCTGTCAATTCTGGAGAAGGAGTTGGTATCATGCCATGTGTAAGTTCTTCCATGTAGAGGAAGGTCTTAGAGTTCAGCATAATTAACAAAAGCCTAAAAATCCATGATTGAATTTGTAAGAATAGCATTAGATCTCTCTGAGGGGTGTAAAACCTCATTAAAGTCCCCCACCACTATGATATTATCAGATCCTCTAATGACAAAGATAAGGTCAGCCTAAAGAAGTGTTTTCTTTATTGTCTTAACGGGGGCATAAACCATAAGAAGAAGGAACTGGACCTCTTGAAAAATTATATTATATAAAATACAATTGGATGAGTATGAAGCAAGAGTGCAATTTAATATCTTAGTATTCCATGATAAAACAATTCCTCTTGAGCTTCCAGAGGAAGGAATCATTAGCAGGTCATAATCAGAATGCACCTAAAGGAACATTATGACAGGAAATTGAACCAATCAAGCTATAAGCTCAGTCCTACAGATTAACTGCCGCATTAATTAATGTGATTTATTTCTTATGAATCACGTATGTAAGCAAACCTAGCTACCAATCAACCACAATAGAAGATCATGTTATATGGTAGCTTGTACTTAATATAATAGATTACATCTATTGCCTAACTCTATGCAACAAGATCAATAAATCGTAAATAATTAAAAATTCATCGAGACAAAAAGATTCAAAAGGAAGCTTTTTGAAAAGGTGCAAACATTGAATTTTTTTTGGTTAGATAATAAGAAAAGGTTAACAATATAAAGATGACTTCGACCTGTTTCACACATACTGTATTCCTACCTCAGTACTCCCCTGATGGTAATAATCTACTTTGCCTCTTGTATGCTAGGACAGCTCCTACATGCATATACTAAGAAGCAAAATCTCATAAGAACTTACTAGGCTTAAGTATAATTTCAGTTTTCCCCCTTACTCTTGTGCACATAAACAAATGCATAATAGTTGTAAATACACCATTTAACTATCTCATGCACACCCTTGACTAGGGGTATTGGAGTCAATTATAACAATCCCACAACTGAGCTTGATTAGAACATATTCCTAGTCTCACATGTACATGAATTGCTTCATTAACATGTTATAACTCTAAACTAGAAATATCATATCAGGGTTTCCTAAACAAATGTCATATCAACATCTAGTGCATCTATTTGCACTTCTATTACTAGGTAAAATCTTTTTTGCCTTCCAAATTTATGATAATTTTTTAGCACAACTACTCTTTCAAAAATCATTGGGCACAACATACCATCTCCGTCAATGTAGGACTGGTCATTTATGAGTCTTTGTTAATGGATGGCTGTAGGTTGTTATAGACTCCATCTATAGAAAAGTATATTTCAGGAAAAAGAAAACAGCAGTAACAGCCAAGGAATAATTTTAAATATTATTTTTACTATTTAGTTAAGTTTCAGTTTTCGTAATTAGTATAGGTTTAGATTTCCTATTTAGTATAGATTCCTTATTTATTGTTTTCCTAGTCCTACTCTAATTTGGATTCTTGCGTTCAGGCTATGGAATATATACAAGCTATCGCCACATGAATAAAGTTTATTGAAGAATTTTTAATGATAAGATAGGCAGCTCTCTTCCAAGCTCCCAGGTAGGCGAAGCTCCCTGTCTGAGTTCCAACCATAACCATAGCTCCACATTGAAGCTATTCTAAAAAGAGTCAACATTTAACTGAAGGACATCGCCCTGTGACTCAATCCTTATCTAGGGTTCATACTAACTTGTATCAGAGCCTCTAGTCATAGGGGATACTAATACCTAGATGGAATAATTATTGGAGATGATGTGTAAGTTATCAGCAGATCAGGCTGCCAAATCTACACGTGTGGATGCCCTGTCCTAACAAGTAGAAGTGTCAAGTGGAAGGAAGGATGGGGACACAAGTTACAACAAAGTATGAGATGGACAACATGGTATGGGGACTGTTTCGAGATATACCAAGCTAGAATTTCCTATCTACAATGGGAAGGAGGACCCATTAGGCTGGGTTACATGCTGTGATCAATTCTTTGTTCATCAAAAAACTTCGAGGGAAGAATGGATTGGATTAGCTTCATTCCATATGACAGGAACTGCTCAATTGTGGTTTTGACAATTGGAAAAGGCGAGTCCACATTTAATATGGGAGGACTTCAAAAAATTTTGCAATACATGATTTAGACCCCCTGTTCGCAGTAATTCAATTGGAGAGTTAATTTCTCTTAAGCAAACTGGAACCGTAGAGGAATAATTAGAGAAATTTCAGGGGCTATTGGCTAGGATTGATTCTATTATTTCTGGACATCAAATGGCAATCATGATGCCTGGGTTATCATAAAGGTTGTTAATTAATGTAGAGTTGGCTAAACCAGCAAATTTGGAGGAAGCTATGGGTCTTGCTCGAGCCTTTGAGAGGCGTTATAGCTAGAAAAAAAATCAAAAACTCAAAAATCATGGCCACTTGCAAAGACAACAACCCCTACAAGGCCAACATCAGCTGGGGCTGGCCCAACTCTTCCTCCTTTCATAAAGAGCCTAAGCAGGGCAGAGATGGCAGAGAGGCGAGCCAAGGCCTATGTTACAATTATGATGAACTATTCTTACCAGGTCATCAATGCAAATGATTATTTTGGCTTGAGGTGGCTTCACTAGAGGAAAACAAACATAGCAACCCGGTAAACAATTTTGGTACGGATTCAGAAATTTATTTGCATGCTTTAACGGGAATTCAGAACACCCACCCCATGCAAATAAGGGCAATGTTCAAGGGCTTTCCAATTCTCATTCTGGTGGATTCAGGTAGCACTCACAATTTTATTAGTGAGATCATAGCCTCACAATTGGGATTGCTAGTTCAGCAACGAGTTGGGCTGCAAGTTGTAGTGGCAAATGGTGAGTGAGTACCTAGCCCTGGCATTTGTGAGAATATCGAGCTTTAAGCGGATCTCACCCCATTCAATGTTGATTTGCATGTAATTCCTTTGCATGGGTTTGATGTGGTTCTCGGAGTTTGATGGTTAAGAACGTTAGGAGGAATAGTGTGGGATTTTTCTTCTCTCACTATGGCCTTTTAATTGGGGACACAAAGGGTAGAGTGGCATGGGGAACATAAAAGAGGGACTCCGCAGTTGCATACCATGGATGGCCAATCACAATCCAAGGCATTGATGCTACTTGATTATCAAGATTTGTTTACTAAACCAATGGGATTACCACCACACCGCAATCGTGATCACCGCATTGAGCTTCTTCCAGGAACAACACTTATGGTAGTGTGGCCTTATAGATGGTCCTTCAGGCAGAAAGATGAGATAGAACGACAGTGTGATGCTGTGTTGGCTCAGGGAATTATTCATCCTAGTCAATCACCCTTTTCTTCACCTGTCTTATTAATTAAGACGAAGGATGGTTCGTGGCGATTTTATATTGATTACCGTGAACTGAATGCTAAGACAGTTAAGGATAAATTTCAGATTCCCATGGTTGATGAGTTACTTGATGAACTTCATGGAGCTAAGTTCTTTACTAAACTAGACCTTTGTTCTGGATATTTTCAAATTCGCATGTGTGCGGGGGATATTGAGAAAACAGCTTTTCGCACTCACCATTGACACTTTGAATTCTTGGTAATACCTTTTGGTTTAACCAATGTGCCCTCTACTTTCAAATCAGTAATGAATGATCTTTTAAAGGTGTATCTTTAAAAGTTTGTTCTTGTCTTCTTTGATGACATCTTGGTTTATATCTCCACTTGGGTAGAGCATCTTCACCATGTTCTTCTCGTCTTTGATCTTCTGCATTCTCATTCCCTCTTTCTCAAACCGTCTAAATGTTCTTTTGGAGAGAAGCAAGTTGTGCATTTGGGACATATTGTTACCGGTTCAGGGGTGGCAACAAATGATAGTAAAATTCAGGCAATTGTGGACTGGCTAGTACCGTAAGCACTTCGAGGGCTGAGAGGTTTTTTGGGTCTTGCAGGCTATTACTGCAAATTTATTAAAAATTATGGTGATTTGGCTACTCCTTTAACCAGCCTTCTCAAGCATAATGCTTTTAATTGGACAGATTTGGCTACAACTGCATTTTCCCAATTAAAACAGGCCCTTGACACAGCTCCAGTACTCCTACTTCCAAAATTTTTTGAAGGATTTTATAGTGGAATATGATGCATCCGATTAGGGATTTGGTGGTGTTACAGCAAGAGGGTCATCCCTGTGGCTTTTTTAGCCGAAAATTGGCAAACCACCATCTCAAACTCCCAGCTTATGAGAGAGAGCTGATTGGGTTAGCATAAGCTGTTCGACATTAGACATCTTATTTATGGGGGCGTTCCTTTATCATTAAGACTGATCATTATAGCCTCAAGTTCCTTTTGGAGCATAAAATTAGTACGTTGCCACAACAGTAATTAGTGAGTAAAGTTTTGGGATTCCATTTTTTAGTACATTATCAACCAAGTTCACTTAATAAAGCTACCGATGCTCTTTCCCGTCAAGACAAGGATGTGGCAGTCCTTTGTGCCATTTCTACACCTCAAGTTACTTGGTTTGACGCCATTAAGGAAGAAATTAATGGTAATACTGAACTCTCAGTGCTCCGGCTACAAATTCAAGATGGACATGTGGATGGAAGTTGGACTGTCCAAGATGGCTTGTTACCTTCTTCATCGCTGGTGCCTACCATTATTGATGGTATTCATGATTGCACTCATGAGCGACTTCATAAAACTCTTGCGCGGCTCAAGATAACTTTTTATTGGAAAAAAATGACCTCCCATGTAAAGACATTCATCCAAGGCTGTCAGGTCTGCCAAAGAAATAAAACAAAGCATTTGCACCCCGCATGCCTCTTATAACCTCTACATGTACTAGTTCAGATCTAGGCAGATATCTCTATGGATTTTATTGATGGTCTCCCACGTTCTTAAGGGAAAACGATGCTTTATGTAGTGGTAGATCGCTTTTCTAAGACTGTACATTTTCTTCCACTTGCACATCTTTATACAGCTGTTAGCGTTGCCCATGTTTTCTTTGAAAACATATTCAGGTTGCATGGGTTGCTGAATCTATAGTCAGTGATAGAGACCCAGTCTTTACCTCTCGATTTTGGCAAGATTTGTTCACACTCTGTGGTTGTAAATTGGATCTTTCTTCTGCTTATCACCCACAGTCTGATGGTCAAACCAAAGTTGTAAATCACACCATTGAAATGTATAGGCGGTGTTTGGTTGGGGATCATCCTAAAGACTGGGTGAAATGGGTTCCTTGGGCAGAATATTACGACAAAACTTCCTACTATACAGTGCTACAGGATATTCCATTTCGCCTTGTTTATGGTCGTAAGCCTCCAAGCCTCCTATCTTATTTTTCAAGTTCCACTTGACTCTGTTGATCAAGAATTGCTCACAAGAGACTTGCTCCTTACTAAACTAGTGATAAAATACTAGTAGCCCAGAATCACATGAAACAAGTTTATGATAGATGACACCGTGATGTTTGTTTTGAAGTCGGGGACAGGATCTGGCTGAAGTTGCAACCTTATTGCCAGCTGACTATTTTTAAAACGGTGTCTCAAAAGTTATCTCCCCGCTTTATGGGCCATTTCAAATCCTTGCTCAAGTTGGCTTAGTGGCTTATAAGTTACAACTGCCTATCGACGCCAAAATCCATGACGTCTTTCTTGTCTCCTTACTTAAATCTTTTCATGGGGATTCTCCACATCATATCCTAACGTTGCCACCTGTGGTCGATGGTCAGTTATACCGACTTCACTTGCTATTGTCTGCTCTAGACTGAACCGCAGATGTTGGGAGATTTTGATCCACTGGTATGGCCAATCTCCAGCATATGCCACTTGGGAAGACTTGCTAAATTTTCAGCATCGATATCCTTCCTTCAACCTTGAGGAAAAGCTCAATTTTGAGGAGGGGAGTAATGATATAAAGACTCCTTCTATAGAAAAGGGTATTTCAAGAAAAGGCAACATCAGTAACAGCCAAGGAATAATTTTAAATATTATTTTTACTATTTAGTTAAGTTTCAGTTTTCCTAATTTGTATAAGTTTAGTTTTCCTATTTAGTATAGGTTCCTTATTTATTATTTTCCTAGTTGTACCCTAATTAGGATTCTTGAGTTCAGGCTGTATATATATATATA
>CANYLF011671553.1:0-21108 GCA_948193215.1 Bocquillonia castaneifolia | reverse complement strand
CCTGCGAACTAGTTTCAAGTACTAAGGCCAACAATTGGGAGTGCTACAAACAGTTGTTATTATAACGGTATTTCAATTTATAAATTTTTTATTTACTTTAAATCTTGCCCCACTAGCAAAAAATTTCTGGTTCCGCCACTGCACACACTTATGGTCTCGAGCTCGGCCAATGAATGAGCGATACCAAGGAAATGAACATTGCTTCTAATTAATGATGGCAAGTGTACAAGGAAGATGTCTCCTGCTAGACCCTCCATGAGAGAGGTACTGCAAATCCTAAATCGGTGAAACCATTTGTTCACCAGAGTGAAGGATATGGGAACAAATTAAATAGCATTGTTCTGTCGTTGCATGAATTTCATTCTTACAAAATAAATTATACAATTCTGCCAAATCTCGTGAAGCCATCAAGGGCAAAATTATCGAATGGAAGCTTAGCATCGATTTTAAAAAAAATATTATTAAATGCTTCAAGACAAACAATGGGTGGCACAACTCAAGCTTGCATTTATTAAGGAGCCAAAACTTGGATTTTCAGGATCGTATAACATTACTTATGAGAAGTAAAGGAAGTCCGATCATTCCCATTCTTCAGTGGGCAAAGCTTGAAAGTTCCTCCAAGAGGAGAGGTTATGAAGGCTAAAATCAAAGGAAAACCTTGCAACTATGCTCTATAACTAAGGATTTGAACTTGAAAGTTACAGTACACAATACCAACCTGATCAATTAGGTTTATGCAAGCTAGAAATATCCTAGTCATGTTCGTGAACATCACGAAAATACAACAAAATTTCCTCTGACTTTTAGTGCAATATTCGTGATTGACATCCATCAGAGGGGAAAGTATTGGACTCTCAAGGGTCCCTCAATCATAGTAAGAATGCCATCTAGGGATATAAAGCCTCGAAAAGGGCCTGTTTCAATAAATATGTTGGAGTCTCACTTGAAAGCGAAACTTTCTACTAAAAGTTAAAAATACGTCAAGGCCTTGGACTGCTCCGAGATTAAATTATGCTATACCTGTTGCCTATTGGCAATTATGCGGAATAATGTTGTTGCCAGAAAAGTAAGCGTAAGGGTGGCGATAAATAGGTCACCACAAGGTCCCAATATGTAATACTACAGATTTTACACTTGATTTGCACATAGTATCCAAAGGTTATATGGGAACAAGTGAACTTAGTGATTTACTCGGCAATGGTAGAGTTCAAACAAATGAGTTAATAGTAAACCAAATCTACAAACAGAATTCCGGATAGTGGACTCTTGGATATGATCAAACACATCTAGACCAGCTGGTCATCTGATACTGTTTTGTACGGACTGGAGCTTATGTCTATAAAAGCAACTTCAAGTTGTAGTGACTTCCCTTCACTCCGCTGATTGAAAACAACATTCTAATGAGGATTCTCGACCATCAGCTCTGAAGCTAGAAAAATGGCATTGCTAATATCGTCATCAGCACTAATACCAAGAGCACCAAGAGATGCAATTACATCTGAATCAACTCCCATTGTTGCAGTAACGTCGATAACTCTCAGGATCTATTTTGATGGAATTTACATCTCATCTGTCAGAAACATCTACAACACCTATTTGACATATTTTGTCATATGAACGATGCTATAAAAAAATTTGCTTCTACAACGACTTCAAAGGACTAAATCAAAAGGTCCCCTAAATTGATCATCACTAGGCTGTCGATTATCTAGATGATTACTTTTGAACTATTTTATTGATGACAAGAAGTAAAGAAGAAAAGATGAGAGCAAAATTAGACAGCAAACTTTGATGAAGATTCGGTGACTGAACGGAGTTTATTACTTGACAACAGTAAAGTTCTAAATTCAAAACAGGAAATTATAAGGAGTGGAATGAATGGCCAATTGGCGAGGAAATCAAGTTTGTCTCTAAGGAAGAGCCTATGGATAGTGACCCCAAAGATTAGAGGCCGAAGGATGACAAAGCAAATGATGAAAATGATAACAATCAGAAGAACGACTCCATTCTTCAAGGTTTAAAGTGTTGTGTGAATGTCCCCTTGCGATGGGGAGATTAAGATGCAAGCCGAAATTCTTAAATATGCCAGATAACTCAATGGCACAGATAACTAACAACTTGCAATATGCTTACTGAATAAATTATCACCTGCATAAGTTGAAGAGAATTTCTTCAAACACAGTAGTTCTACACTACCAGAAAAGGGAAGCTTCAGCTTTCTTCAAACAAAGTTATAATCATTCAACACTTGTTGTTGTATCTTCCATCGGCGTTGGAGGGAAAAGATATGACACCTCCCTGTGCTCTAGTATATTATTAATGTTGCAAAGGTGTCAATTAAGAATGGAAATTGACCACCCTTGAGACAAAAAAGGCTTCGAGAACCATCAGGTTTTTGATGATAGGTGCTGACGACGAAACGGTTGACAAGATTGATTTATCAGGCAACTCTTTCAATAGTGGACTCGCTAAGCTCTCTAATTAGTAAGGCATGATTAATTCACGAATATGCAGCAGAATCCAATAAACATTTCTTTTGATTTCAGCAATCACCAATGATAATGGTACTTCATCAAAGATGGCCTCGACGAGCTTAGTAATAAAGACACGAGACTTTGCAAATATAGTCTACCTGTGGTGAAAAGATGTGACCAGAATACCTCTCTACAACAACTTCAAACTTAAAGCCTAATTGCTAGTAGATGAAAGGGAGGATCTATAATTTGGATGGTTGAGAAGATGCATTGATATCACCTGAGACTTCAGTCAGGTTACTGATTGCTACTGGTAAACAATAAGGTAGAAAGAATGATGGCTAGTTTGCATGAAGTTGATCACATCGCGGCTGAATTTTGAACAACAGTATCGGGGACAATAGCACCCAATGCTCTAAGGCAATATGCACAGACTAATCTCGGATGTTTGCATTAATCCTCAGAAAAAATGTTGACGATGAAAAGCTCGCTTCTAAAAAGAACCTCATGAAGATCTAGGACATATGAACTTTTATACTACTTCCAAATAAGGGAACCTCTTCAAATAGTTCTAGCAAAGCGTGGTCTGGTGTGAGCGTACAAACCATAGAGATTAAATAATTGAATTCAAAATTTCTCCAGCCGGTCATGTTTCGAAGCACAAGGCAAGGTCCCCGGGAATAAATTGCTGATTAGAACAAAAAAGAATTTCACTATAAATTCAAAGTGGCACAGCTACATGCTTAGACGAGCAAAGTGGAAGCTCGCACAAATCAATATGCATAGGAGCAGTATCAAATAGCCTGTATTCGCCTAGCAGAACGAGGACTCGACACTGCAGATAAGTGTGTGTGTATGTCTATATATATATATCAATTATTTCTGAATACATGAGTCATGCTCGGTAAATTTGAGATATAAAGTTCTCACATATTTATAAAGCACAATGCATGTGCTTAAATTATATTTTGTCGAAAAGATGACATTTGCATATTATATCATGTGAATTATTGTAAGACACCCTGAAAAGTATGCACAAACTATATTTTCATGGGAAGAAAGGTAATTAAAATTTTAATATACCTAATCCCAATAATGTGTTGCTCTAAAAGAGCACATTTTATAAGATGAAATATCTTGGAAGTTACATATTTATTTAATTCAAATTATAGTCACATCATATTCTACATAAGATTATATTTGTGCTTAAACATCCAATGAAAGGCAAGTTAGTCCCTAAGAGAGAGAAGCTTATAAAAAATTTTAGTACAGATGAATAAATATAATAAAAGACCCATAAAAGGCACCATTCATCATAAGCGGATGTCAAAGACCCACCAAAGGGCACAACTCATCTCAAGTAGATGTTAAAGATCCACAAAGGTCACCACTCATCCTAAGCGGATGTTAAGTCCCACTTAATGGGAAAAGAACCTCAGATCTTCCAAAGACCCTCTTAAGGGCAAGGTCCTCAGACCTCTAAAAAACCCTTTTAAGGGCAATATTTTTATATCTTTTTAAGACCCTCAAGGTCCTTAGACCTCGAAAAGACCCCACTTAAATGGGTAAAGATCCTTAGGTCTTCCAAAGGCCCTCTTAAGGGCAAGGTTTTTAGACCTTCAATGAACAACGTATCCTATGGTTTTCCAAAGACTCGCTTAAGAGCAACACTCTACAAAACCCGCCACAAGGCAGATGATCCCATGATCTTATAAGAATAATATAATAAGTGAGATAGATCAAAGGGTTCTACAACCCTCAAAAACTCATCTCCATGGATCAAAGAATAAGAGGTGTGAATCGTTTCACCTAGACACATTAAAAGGTCTAATGACTAAAACAAAAAATAAATAAAAATAAAGCCACATTTAGATAATCAATGTGCACAAAAGAAAAGCCTAGAGCATGGCGAATTGTACAAGAAGATAGACATCTACATGTTTAGTCATGGACTAACTCCATAATAATTATTGGTGATCGGTAGCGCATTGTCGAACTCTAGCCATAAATGACTAGCAAAACCTTTTCGGGGGGACTAATGATAGATCACTCCTTATTCTAGAGCCTTCTAGATAACTTTGATAAGGAAATCATATTTAAATCCAGATAAGATTATATTAAACCTATTGGATAATGATTATAAATCCTATAACAATAGTCTCCTAACCAATCAAGGAAATTAACTTATACTATGCTTATATAAAGACTTTCTTAGGATTCAGGTATTCGATTCAACTCTTAATATACCTTTCTATTATTTTACCCTTTAAAACGATCGTTAACTTAAGCATCGGAGTGGTATTGAACACCACGTCCGATCCATTCTAATTTCTATTTTTTTACAGGTTACTCAATTAACCTAGAGATTTATTGATAGATCAAATCTGTATCCATCAATAACCATTTTAATATCTAAACTTAAATTTTTATAATAAGTTATCATTTATTTTGCTAACTTGAAGTATTTTATGATACACTCTTCAAAATCTTTCAAACAATAAAACGAGAAAAAGAATAAAAATATTTAAAAAAATAAAGAACATATTTATCTCAAATTACAAAATATTTACTAATTAAAATTATTAATTTAAAATTCATTCACAAATCAAATTGGTGAATATGATTTTAGGAAAAACTCAAAATTTTGATTGTGCTTTTTAACATTCTTTTTTACTTTCAATTAAACTTGCAAGCATTTTACACTTGTATTTCTATTTTCGCAGAAAATGATAACTTCTTATTTTCTATTTATGAAGTAAAAAACACCACAATTATTTAAAAAAACACCCGCACTTGTTATTTTATTTTAAAGAACACTATTATTTTTTATATTTTATTTTTACTAATTATATGTATACATATTTTGCTCAACAATACCATGTTGTTATAAGTGATTTTTTTAAACATCAGAGCAAGTGGAATTATATTCTTATTATTGGAAAAATAAGTGTTTATTTGGTATTAAAATACAAATCTAAATGTTAAAATGATAAGAAAAATTTAAGTTGAATTATTAAAATGATAAAATAATATATATAAGTTCAAGTGTCTCCTTTTACATTCTGCCAATTATTCCTAAAAATAAAGTAATCTCAAAATCACTAATTTACTGAGTTATAAGACTATTTTCGTTAAACTCTGCTTTTTCATCTATTTTTATTAAAACAAATAATATGATCTGAAGATATGTTGTTTGGTATCAAAATCTTAAGAAACCAAAGAAAAATCCACACATTTCTTATTGCACCCCATCTTTAACTGTCAAAAATATTGTTTGGTTAGAGCACATCAATTTTTTTTTTCTGAAAATTGTAATTCATTCAAAAATAAAAACTATTTTTTTAACACAAAAACCTAAAAATTGGACATTGAAAATAAAATAATTACATTTGACAAAATTTATAACTCTATCGTATCCTTTTTTTTTTTTTTATCTTGACAATGTCATACACTAACTATCTAATTTTTGCAATTTCATACATGGATTTATTTAGTTTTTGTAAGTTTATACACCGATAAAACTCTCAAGTCAATTAAATATTACATGACAATAAAAAATAGTTAAAAAAAGTGACGCCACTACAATACTATACACTAATGAGTTAAATAAGTTCATAGAAATACAAAATTTAAATGATTCATGACAATTTTATATATTACAATTATTAAATTATTTAAGCTAAATGAGCTAAATTGGTGGATGAGCAGTATGGAATAGTCACATACAAGTGTTTGTAATGTTGAGTGGTAGTGATATGCCTTTATTTTGCTTAGGTGGTGTTCATCGGACGGGCTCGGGGTGGACTTGCATATTTTTTTTTGTTGGCCCAAGCCTGCTCTGGGCCCAAATTCAGCCTATTTTTCCAAGCTCAAGCCCGTCCAAACAATATGAATTTTCAGGCTCGGGTGGGTCTCCGCGTATTTTTTTTCTCAAAACTTGAAACCCAGGCCCGCCCATGAATTTTTCAGGCTTGACCGGGTTCAGACCTATTTGGACTTATGCTAAAAAAATCTTACCCAAGCCCGCCTTGGGCCGGGTGAGTACCCATAAAAATGAACAGATCTAGTGGTGTTTAATAAAACTGTAAATTAAGTATTGAAAAATTAAGTATTGAATTTTAAGTGCTGAGTATGATAAACGTTGAAAAAAAGTGTTAAATTCAATAATCTGTTTGATAACTTTAATAACCGAAAATTTTAATTATTATTAAATGTCTTAAAAATTTCAAATTCTACTTTTTAATTTATAATCATTAAAATATACAATTAAAATCATAAGTAATTTTTAAAAAAAAATTAACTTTAACCATATATAAAGGTATAATGATCAAATAAGCCGATTAAAAGTATAATAGTAAAAAGTAATAATTTTTGATTTATTAATGATAATTTAAAGTCATTTAAGTTTATATAAAATATCTTATCAAATAATATTGGAAAAATCACTCGCTTATGATTTTTAGTAGAAATTTGAAGTGAAAAGTTTTGACTTAACATTTTAAGTGATTTTTGATGTAATTGATTAAGTTAAGTTGACATTAAATTACGTTATCAAATATAATTTAATAGAATTATGTGTTGAAAATTTTAATTTAAGTAATGAGTTAGATTATGAAACACCTTCTTAATTTTAGTTACTAATTAATCTCTAATTAACTTAAGAGTTTAACTGTATATGAAATTACAAAAATTGATAAGTGACCTATGATATTACCAGGATTAAAAATAAATGATGGAATTGCAAATTGCTTAGTGATTTTATGTGCCAATACCAAAAAAATTTAATTCAAGGTTTTTCTGTCATTTCCACTTCACATGACAACTAAATTTGGGCTCTCCTCAAAGTCCAAGACCATTCAAAAAGGCCCATCTATTTCCAAATGCAGAAAGTTCCTCAGTTATTCAATCAAATTACAATCACACCCTCCTCATTACAGCCAAAGGACTATTTTACCCTTATCAGAAACAGACTCAAACCCAGCAATGGCTGCCACTGCTTTGAGCGCAGTGTCCATAGCAAGAAGAGGGACATGTTTACTGCCTCTCCAGCGCAATTTAAAAAAAACCCGTACAACGTTTGTATCAACATGGGCAACCTCGAAATTGGGTTTCAATCCAATTCAATTTTTGTGCAAAAAGATCGAAGCTTTACCATCTAGAAAGCTCATAGTAAGAGCTGCAAGAACTGAGTCCAAAGGTGTCACTTTAGGATTCAGAGCTCCCCATTTTGAGGTTTGTCCAATTTATAGGTTTATTTGCATGTTTGTGTTGATGGGTGTTTGTGATTGTGCAGTAAATTGTGTTTGTGATTATGGTTATTATGTGGTTGATTGGTGTTTTTTGTTTTTGAATTTTATATATAGTTGCCAGAGCCTTTAAATGGGAAAACGTGGAGACTTGAAGATTTTGAGCCATATCCTGCTTTATTGGTGAGTTGCTTGTATTTGTTTGTTTTTATTTTTTGTTTGTGAATCATTCGTTTTTACTGGAAAATCAATAAGCATATATGTTAGCAAACTTATCATGCTCTTAAATGTGTCCAATGTTCAAAGTTTAAACCACAGCTTTGGATTAATGCTGTGTAAACCATGCATGTTAATTGTAACAGAATTTAATGGTGTCAGTGAGTTTCATTCCTAGAGCTTTGATTTTGTCTACAAAATGATGAAGAAAAGAGTGTATAGACTTGAGAAGAATTAGAAATGCCCTTTACTTTTGTCTCAAATCATGTACAGATAATCTGAGGCCTTCAAAGTGTTATAGACTTACTATGCTTTCTGTTTAGAGTTTGGCACTGTTAATATATCTGATAGACATTTTTCTTTTGAGTTAATAATGGGAAGGCCTTAATACAGTCTAAAGGGCTTGCAGCTTTCTGTTGGTAAGGTTTTAGATTAAGATCATTCGCATAGTGTTGTAGTGTCAAGGTTTCATACACACTACTTGTAATGGATAATAGTTACTACTATCGTGATCTTCAGTCCTTTTTAAAAGGAAGTTATTGAAATGGATCACGTCAATAGGTTAACTAAATATAAGCCTGAGCATTGCTAATGTGTAATATAACTATGAAAATAACTTCCGTTGCTGGTTAAACACTAAGGATATTTTATTTTTCTTGTGCCAAGAGAAAAAATTACTACATTGTTCCTACTCAGTTAAAGCACAAACAATTTTGAGATGACTGATTCCTAATAAGGATGAGCGGTGCAGGTTATGTTTATCTGCAATCACTGTCCCTTTGTTAAACACCTGAAGAAGGACTTAGTCAAGCTTTCAAATTTCTACATGAAGGTAGCTGAATCCATTTGCTTCACACAGGGTTTTCTTTTCATCCTCCTTTTGGGATTTCAATAACTTAGAAAATGACTAAAGTTAACGGATTTAAATTGTGTTGTGTTATGCTACAGAAAGGACTTGCAGTTGTTGCCATATCTTCAAATTCTGTGGTTACTCACCCACAGGTTCTAGTGCTCCATTGTTTGAGATCAGAGCTGTGTTGAAGCCATTGTCTGATTTGTTCTATATGAAACTAATCTTCACAGGATGGACCAGAGTTCATGGCAGAAGAGGCTAAACTATTTAATTACCCATTTCCTTATCTATATGATGAGGTATGCTAATACAAATTCCAACCTGATCCTTAAGCTTAAAAGTTTTTTCTCTCTAGTTTATATCCCTTAATACTGTTCCAATGTGTTTCCAAAAGCTAGAATCAAAATAGAGAATAACAATGAGATTATGTGTTTTCAAAACGTGAAGTCAAAATACAGAAGAAAATATGAGATTAACTATATCATATATAGTTTCTGTTTTTGCATTTTATTGCTAGAAGGTATTCCATGTGGAATTGTTTGACATGTAATCTCTGAATTTTCCAAAGAGTGAAAAAAGAGAGAGTAAATCCATGATTAGATGAAACTTTCAACAATATTACTTTTATTCATGGTTGGCATCACATTTATTCATGTTTGACCAACAAAATGAATACTCCCTACGTCCCAAAATAATAGGCACTTTTAGCTCATTTAATGTCCCAAAATAATAGGCAGTTTTTAAGACCAAACTATGTAAAGTCTAAAATACTCTTATTTATTGTATTGAAATTATCAATTTCAATTAAAACACTTAACTAAAGAATAACATTTTAGAGTTTCAACAGGGGCATTTTAGGAAAAACAACAATTTTATATTGAATTGCTAAATTTCTTAATCCACGTGCTTGTCCAAAATTGCCTATTATTTTGGGATGGAGGGAGTATATTTTTTTGATTTTATAATTTTACAATATTTTGACTGATGTAATAAATAATTGTTGGAGAGTGGCCATGTGAAGAAGAAAAAAAGAGAAAACAAAAAGAGAAAATTGCTACATATTTCGTATCGGCAAAATAAGGAGGGAAAAAGGTCCATATAGCTGAGGGTGCAAGAAAGCCAAGAAAAAAAGGCCTATATGGTTGTGGGTACCATTTCTTGCACTCACAAATACAATCTGTTTTTCCTCATTTTGCCAATGTGGGACATGTATCAACTTTCTCTTCTCTTTGTCTTTATCTCTTCATCGCATGGCCACTGTCCAACTATTGTAAAATTTACCTCAAGTTGGCAAGAGCATACCTGGAGCAGCAACAAATTTAAAGAAGTTTAGAAGTAATATATTACACTATGTTATAAATGTACTTATTTCACTTTGGTTGCTATTCACCCGGAATCAGTGTTATTAATGTGTATGAAATAACGGAAAGACGCACTTCTTCTGATCCTGCCTCTCCTAACTTCTCAATAGAAACAATATAAGCATCTGTTTACGTGTAAAGGCAATGTTCTTCGCGCTTCCTGACAGTTTGAACAATCTGGGAGTTGACATATTTCGAAAAAAATAGTGTGGCATAATATTCTAATGTCTTTTAAACATTAGAGTAATGTGATCCTACATTGAACATTTTAACATAACTAATTGCTTATAAAATTTGTTGTCTTTTGACATTCATGTAACTCATTTAACTAGCAAATGTTGCTCAACTGCAGTCACAAGAAGTTGCTCAAGATTTTGGAGCAGTTTGCACACCAGAGTTTTTCTTGTTTAAAAAGGTGCTCATACATTTATAAGTACTTTATTTGTTTGGTCCTTCTGGCATGGTGCCAAACCTGGCTAAATAGAAGGGATTAGTCATAATTTCTTTGAGGGTTTTCTGCCACTCTTTCCAACTCTCAACTTTCCAATGACTACTGATTGGAGTGAATTGAGCGTTCAATTGCATGATATCATGTTAATAGAGAAGACGGCTAATGAAGTGTTCAATTTAACTTCTTATTCCAGGCACTAAATTGATTTGACATTTCAGGATGGTCGAAGGCCATTTGAGCTGGTGTATCATGGTCAGTTTGATGATTCCCGACCTAATAATAATGTGCCCGTCACAGGAAGGTTTGGTGTCTTTGCTTTCATAAATTTCCAGTTCAGATAAATATATGCAACATTATGCATATGTGCAATCATGTTGCTAAGGATCAGATCAGTTATCAATTTGCTTCTCCAATTTTTCTTTAGGGACTTAAGTCTAGCAATAGATAGTGCTCTCAGTGGCCAGCCAGTCCCATCTCTTCAGAAACCAAGGTATTCTGCATATTTGTCTATCTTTCATTTGATATATGGAAGTTTTGGTCTAATGTGGTTAGATGCTGAAGGCCATTGTTTCCTGTTGCCAAAAGTATTGGATGCAGCATAAAGTGGCATCCTGGAGCAGTGGCATAACCTTCTAAGTTTGGAATATCATAATCTTGCAGTCCTGAATTTGCTCACAGGTAGACCATATATTTTCAAGGTTCATAACTATTGTAATATATCTAGAATGTGAATTTCATTGTTAAATCTTTTGGCATTCTTTCTATATTCTAATTAATTACTTTTTGTTAGGTCAGAAGTGATGTCATTATAGGAGATTTCTCCAAGTGCATTACATGAGCATATGTTATTTTGTTTTGTATATTTATTTTTTTTGAAGAGGAAGCATTTTATTTGGGTACATATGTAATAAATTAATCTAAAATGTAATAATAAGATTCTATGCTTCTATCTGCTTGGGTCTTTTCAAAAAGGGATAAAAGTGAAAAGGAATGTGTATAATTTGGAAATGTTAGCAACTCATTTGGATTTGGATGGGAAAATGGGAAGGGCTAAGTTTTCTCCATCATTATTGTTTAGATCTTGTGCCGCAATAATGGTGTGTTCTGTGTCAGCTACACTAGCCGATGGGAATATCAACAGGATAGAAAGTGATGCTTTTAGAGTACTTCGGGTAGAAGAAACCCTTAAAGTAAGAGCACCTCCATAAGTTCATAATTGCTATCAATGCCAATACTCTCCGTAAGGTATAAGATAAATCCAAAAGTATATATTTTGATATTGAGTGCATTATTTGTTTTGGCAGATGTTACTGTAATTTACATTATACATTCACAGAAATAATGTGAATATTTCTTTTCAAATTCTTTTCTATACAATAATGTTATGGTTATGAACGAATGTTCTCTCTCCCAAGTGGCTCCTTGACACAAATATTTGGACAAATGAAAGCCCGGATTGAATTTTTCTTCTTCAAGCAGCATGTGAAGCTGTCTTTGGAATTTTATGTGTTGTTTTAGTATATGGTAGGTTAAGGAGGTGGTACAAAGCATTGTATCATTCAGAATTATGTAAAATCTATAGAATAACTATGTATGTATGGGCTTGTGCAAGTGTTGCTTTCAAGGTGGGTGCTTTAATTAGACTTTTGATAAGCCATATATGAAAATCTATTAGGAAGGAAGGTGGTAGATTATGAAAGAAAGAGGGATTGAGACCTCAAATTTTAAGTGCCCTGTAACTGTTGGTGATTAACCAATGGGACCCGAATGTGTGCTTAGCCGCAACTTAAATCTCCTGATCAGGTTGGTTTGTTCTAATTAGTTCTTGTGTCAGATTCCTGTTTTTTTTTTATTTTTTATTCTCAAATAATTCTTCCCTCCAATGTTTTCACACCTTGGGTGAGCAAGTGATTTGCTCAGATGCTTCTCTCATGTATTTTACTCGAGTCCTAAGTTCCATGAACCCTATGTATCGGACCTCTAAAATGAATTATATTGTCACACATTGATATTTTCACAATCAAATATTAATTTAATACAGTAGCTTGTCATATCATGTATGTATGTATATATGTGTGTGTGTTTATGCATGGTGAAGTACATACTGTATTCCTATTTCCATGCAGCTGTTGCCTGCTGATGGGCAGAGTTCTATTTTGTTAATACATTTTTTTTTGAATGTCTTTTTATGTGTTTGTAATAATAATTATAGCAATGGGACACGGGTGGCTTGTCGCATGAGAAAAAAAAAAAAGAAAAAAGAAAAAAGGAAAGGCACCAGTAGGCTCATTACAGACATTTAAATAAAGGAAACAAAGGTTAAGGGGCATACCAACTTTTGTACGATTTCACAAGTTCAATGATCGACATGCAGTCTGATGATCGAATTAATGAATGTTATTTTAGTAAGCATTGCAAATGTACAATAACAATCACTTTGTCTCTAGTATATAATACTGCAGTTTAGGAATCATGATATTTGGCCAGTATAGAAGACATAACAAGTCATTCCTTAAATTGCTACTAGCTAGACTTGTCTAAGCGTTGGTTTTTGAACCGAAACTCTCCTTTAAGATTCGGTTGCAATTTAAAAAAATAAAAATCGGAAGTTCCAGTTTTAAACCATAATTTTTAGTTTTAGTTTTGTAAAACGGTTTGAAACCAGAATCAAATGGTGGATGTGTCTACTACTAGCATTCAAGAGGATATTTTATATGTAAATGAACTGCATGTTAGTCTGTTACAATTAACTGTTGAGGTGTGAATTTCTTGAATGAAAAGTTCCATTGCCACAGCACACGATAACTTGTATTGATGGTTGCTTGTTTTCTTGGCCATATGGGGTTGATGGGGTTCTTAAACTATCTGTGGGCCTGAGTTGGTTTGATTTCACATGACTAGAAGCAATGTATCCTTTCAAGAACATGGAGCATGAGATTTCTCTATCTTTACTAAGATTGATGTTGGGTGGTCTTATGGAGGAAAATGGTGTCCTTGTGCATATTTATGATTTTTATGATTTATTTTGGCTTATGCCAACAAAAATATTGGTGTCATCACAAATGCTTTTGATTGCCCAGCACTGTACACTCTACGAACAACTTTTTGATCGATGAGGAGGAATGCGAACTTGAAACTCATAGGCGGATTACTACTAGCATCCCACCCATTAGGTCAATCATGTGGGGGACCTCTACAGACAACAATTAGGCTCAAACCTAAATGTCTTTTTCTCTTGGTCCCCAATTTGATAACTGCGTTTGATGACAGGAGTCTTTCGATTGATATGTTTGCACTGTGGCACTTTTATAATAATTGTATACTTCCTGTGACCAATGCTGTTGATGTAACCAGCTTTCTGGATTGCTAAAACGACACTTCGTAGACATTTTATCCCTCACAAACATGCTTTTATGACTAGTATCTTGGTCTAGGTAGTTTGTGTGATGCAAGAGGATTCTTGTAAAAGTTTCTTTCTTGGGCAGGAGTAAAGCATACAATTTATAGTTTACAGTAGTTATATTGACAAATGGTTTATTTATATACTTTTTTTTTTTTTTTACTTGTGTAGATTATAGTGTAGCAGCTTGATGGTATTTTGGTCCGAGTCTTTGTGGGGCATATTCAAATCTTAGCAGTTCTCAAGGTTTTGACTTGTAGAAAAGAGAGTAAAAAATACATGTGTAGAAGACTGTCATTATCTTTCTTTTTCTTAACTACAGTATTTCACCTTGGCAAAATTGACAAGTAAAAAATATGTGCATTTGTCTCCTGTATCAACCTGCTACTCCCAGGTTTGAATCCCCCTTCCCCAACAAAAAAAGCATTTTGCACCTTCACTAGCTCTTTGCTTGGAGAGAAATTACAAAGAGATCTGGTAGACACTTTCCTGAACTGAATGAAACCAAACTTAAATTAGCGTACAAGTTACAAATTCTTCAAGTCCTACTACTACAACATTATATCAATCTATACAAATTATTTTGGTTGCTTCAAAAATAATCAATGAACTAATGTGCAATATTTGTGGAATTGTGGAATCAGGAAGGTGATCTAATTAGAGGTTCTGATGATCTGGAGAAGCTAGAAGAGTGAACTGCTGCTTTTGAATTGGAGACTGGTGCCTTTGAATTGGAGGCTGCTGCTTTGTTATGGCAATTTGATTTTTCACAATCCTCATTTTCATGTCTGATCTCCTTAAGCATTGCTGTGACATCTTTCATTGTTGGCCGTTCCTCTGGTGAAGGGTTCACACAGAGGAGGGCCACCCCAAGCACTTGAAGCATTTCTTGGAGTTGCGTCCCTGATCGAAGTAGTAGCTGCTGGTCTAGAATAGTTGTGAATTCTCTTCTTTTTTCTCGAAGTTCCTTATTAACCCAAGTAACAATATGGGCACCTTCAGGAATCCGGTTGTCAGTTGGTTCTTTACCTGTTAATACTTCTAGAAGAACTACACCATAGCTGTACACATCACTCTTCTCTGTGATTCTGAAACTGTATCCATACTCTGCAATTTGGAAATGGAGTTAGGAGCATCATACATTTTGATTCTTGAACTTTGGCTTCAAAATTTTCTACTCTATATTTTGAAGTATTCAAGTGCTTGTATTTACCTGGAGCAATGTATCCATAAGAACCAGCAACAGTGTAAGAAACCCTTGCAGATTCTGCAGATTCAACAAGCTTTGCGAGTCCAAAATCTGCAAGAAAAGCTTCGAACTGTGGCCCTACCAAGATATTATTTGCCTTGATATCACGATGTACGATTGGAGGAGTACAATCATGATGAAGATATTCCAGGCCATGAGCTGCCCCCAGTATGATATTGTATCTTGCATCCCAATCCAAGAATATTTTCTTCTCATGGAGTAATCCTGCCAAGCTCCCATTGCTGATATAGTCAAACAACAGAAGTTTGGTTCTGCCATTGTCGCAACATCCCAGAAGCCTGACTATGTTTTTATGTCTTATTGATCCAAGTGTTTTAACTTCTGCAGAAAACCAGTCTCTATCCGGTACCTCTCCATTCTTCACTGGCCACAGCTTTTTGACTGCAATAACTTGTTTCAGTGGAGTCTCAACGCGATAAACCATTCCCGAGCAACCTTTCCCAACGATGTTGGAATCTGAGAGCTTTGGTATGATGTCACTGACACAGAAGTTAAGCTTTTGAAATGGGGTGAATTCCCATTGCATATTTTCTTCATCATTACTCTCAAATGCTGCTCGACGAATTCTGATAAATAGGAGTACCCCGGCAAGCACAACCAACAGTGTTACAGTCACACTGAGAAGTGTACACATGATGAGGTTTCTGGTGTTCTTGTCGTGGTGATTTCCACTTAAAGGGCACTTGTTCCTGTTGATGCAGAGCTCTGAATTACCAGCGTATGCAGTTGCAGGAAGATCATGGAAGAACTTAGTATCTGGAAGGAGACCTGAGAATTTGTTGCAGGAGACATCAAGAGTAACAAGATTGTCAAGACTACTCAGAACCGCAAGAGGTCCAGTGAGTTTGTTGTGAGAGAGATCTAGATTGGCTAGTTTTGAGAAGTTTAAAAAGCTTCCTGGAATTGAACCTGTCAGAGAATTCCTACTAAAATTCAAGAGGATGTCTAGTCCTTGTAACTGACCAATTTCACTTGGGATTGGACCAGTGAGTCTATTGCTGCTTATATCTAACAACTGCAGATCCCTACATAGACCAAGTGACTTGGGAATGAAACCGGTGATACGGTTTTCGCTGAGTACTAGCTTGTTTATGGAAGTAAGCTTTCCTAAGTTTTCAGGGATGGTGCCTGTTATGCTGTTGATTGAAAGGTCCAAGACATTTAGATTAACAAGGAATTCAAGAGTTGTTGGAATGATGCCTTGGAGCCTATTTCCACGCAAATCAACCATTTCTAGTTGAGTGCAATGGCCGATTTCTTGAGGAATTACACCAGTAAACTGGTTATCAGACAATTCAAGGAAACTCAACCTACGAAGGAATCCTATTTCTGGTGGAATTTGACCGGTGAAGTTGTTTGATCCTAGCCGTAAACGGATTAAACCAACACAATTTCCAATATCAGATGGAATTTCACCTGAAAATCTATTTGATAACAGCAACAACTGGCGTAAGTTCTTGAGATGAAAAAGAGCATGTGGAACTGACCCTGTAAGGAAGTTGTGAGAGAGATCCAATGCTTGAAGTTTCTTGCAGTTGGCTAGTTCAGAAGGTATGCTTCCATGGAGCTGATTCTGCCAGGCAAAGAACAATGAAAGTTCCTTTAGCTGTCCAATGGTAGCTGGAATCTCACCGGAGAATACGTTATTATCCAGTTCAAGCTGCCTCAAACGGGAAAAGTTTCCAACGAAAGGTGGGATTTCTCCTGAAAGGTAATTATCAGACAAAAGAAGTTCTTCCAATGCTACTAACTTGGCTAGAGTTCCAGGAACCACACCAGTTAGAGAATTCATGGAGAGATCAACAACTTTCAACTCTGAACAGTTTCCCATAACTTTTGGAATGTTCCCAGTTAGGTTGTTCTGCCATAACAATAGCCTCTGGAGATTCGATAACGAAGCCAATTCTTCAGGAATGTTGCCTGAAAGTTGGTTTTCATACAAAAAGAGTTCTTCTAAGGCTAAGCAATTACCAATTTCTGCTGGGATGTTACCACTGAGATTAGCTGTATAAACAGAAAGCGTCTTGAGATGCTTCAGTTCTCCTACACTACTTGGAATCTGCCCTGAAACTCCAGTGTCTGCAAGTCCCAGATAGATTAGCCCTTTGCAATTCGATATCTGCATTGGGATTTCACCATGAATTCCCTGGTTGCCACCGGCACGAAAAGTCTCCAGAGCTGTCAACTGGCCTATTTCTGCAGGAATCTTTCCAGAGAGCTGATTATCAAACAGTTCAAGCTGCCTAAGACTTGAACAGTTTCCTATTTCTCCTGGAATCTCACCATGTAACATATTAGAATTCAATGAAAGTGACTGAAGTTGAGATAGCTTTCCAATCTCTGCAGGAATATTTCCTGTCAAAGCATTGAAACTGAGGTCCAAGGTGATCAGAGATGACAAATTTCCAATTCCAGGTGGAATTTCACCAGTGAGATTTCCATTTGAAAGCACAAGAACAGTGAGATGGTTAAGGGAGAGGAACTCGGTAGGGAAGCTAGTAGGAGTAGTGATATTTTTGATAGTAATATCTGAAACAAAACCATTACTTGAACATTTTACAAACTCCCATTTGCATGGACTCTGATGGGTTGGATCCCAAGAAGCAAAAAAATTAGCTGACAAAGAAGAATTGAAGGTTGAAAGCCAAGAAAGTAGAGAGTGACCTTCTTGATTCAAAGCAGAGATGGCTGGAAAAAGAGATATGTTAAGAAATAAGAGAAAAATAGTAATTGCATTGCTTGACATTATGAGAGGTTGCTACTCTCTTTCTCTACTGTGCTATCTCATTTAATTTTAATAGCACATTCAGTCTCATAAAATATCTTTTGAGTTTTTCTTTTTAAGATATTGAGGTACTTAAATGCCCTTCCTTTATATTATATTTACTCTCATAATAGACTACTTTATGTGTATGCTTGAAATGCTTCACCTTTACATGAATATAATGACTACCTTTTGTTTAAAGAAGACCAGGACATATTGGGCAAGTCATGTTTTGCAGATTTACTATGGTTATTAGACCGCCCCGTAGGTAGGGTTGTGCAAGAACTGAACTAAATTGAAATAGTGAATTGAATTGGTTAATTGTTGTATGGATAAGTTCTTATTTTTTGAAAATGTTTTAAATTTTGGTTCGGTCTGATTTCACACCGTAAAAAAAATCGAAATTGAACCAAAAAGCGACCAAATAGAAAGTTAGAAAAACCGAATTGACAGCTGAATTGAATCAAATTAGTTCGATTTTGATGCGTTTCCTTTTGGTTCAGTTTAGTTTTGAAAATAAAACTCGGTTCGATTCAGAGAACCCCAACCATCATAGCCAAACAATTTATTATTTTACCATGATCAATAATGCAAAAAATCTTTCTGTGCCCCAATAGCATCCATCTGTTTACATTTTAGTGATTCATGAACCGTAATTTAGGCAGTAATTTTTCTAATTTTTCACTCATTATCTTTATTTACATTATATTCATCAATTTTTATGTGCTGTTTATGATTGACTGCCAACTACAACAGTTATGAGCTAAACGTGTTAAATAATGATAAATTGAAAAAAAAAGGAAAAAAATATGTGAATTTGGTTCTATGGTACTGGAACAAGATAAGATGCTAAATGAAAAATATTGAGGAAACATGACAAACAGAAGAGTATCAAAAAAGATATTATTGCATTATGTAATTGTATTTGGAAGTTTCTGCTGGATAGCAATAGCAAAAATATCTGTTAATTAAATTGAGCTGTACTTTTCTATGTAAAGCTAAACAAATGTAAATTATTTAGCCAAATGGCAGTGGTTTGTACCCATTAAAAGTGTTAATATACATAATTTTTTTTATTTTCTGTATTTTAGAGAACAATTGTAATTAAATTAGATGGTAAAGTCTGTTAATATTTCTCTATTTGAACAGCTGATAGAAATTTTTCACTTTTTAGTGGTTCTAAAAAAATGATTGTTCATCTCTTAAGAGTTAAAATGCACTACAATATCTGGATGTTGAAAAGGACAATGCTACACCAAATAAGAGGTGGACACCACAACCCTTTTATTTTTTTTTCCCTCTAATATTATTATTATTATGATAAATTATTTATGTTTAGGTCTCAAAATCAATGTTGGATGAATGAAGAAAAGGGTCCTTCTTATCATGAAAGTATGCCCAATGATGTTGCTCTAAATGGCTAATAAAAGAAATTGAAAAAGAACCATTCCTCTTATAGGCATAATCTATGTCCTTTCCAATGCATGAACCTTCACTTCAATTTAATTTTTTTAAAAAAAATATTTTTATAGCAATTCGGTGTATTTACATAGACTCTCTCCTTTCTTAGTAGATTATTGGCCCTTTCCTCACCTTTTTTTTTCTTCCACTAGCTTTTATATATTTATACTTCTATGTCTTGCAAAACTCTTCTGTCCCAACCTTTATCTCATTCTTTATAATTAAAATACATGAATTTTAATTTTTCTTCTCTATCTTTCTTTAGTTTCTTTCCATGCCACTTGAAGCATTGCATATGCATCATTGGATATGTCAAGTAAAGCTGAGCTAAAAAATGATTAAATCGACAATCAAATCGAATAAAAGAATTTTGATTGAATCTGTATTATGGCTTTTAATTTTCAAAAAATGATGAGTTATTAAATTTAAAAAAATTATATATTTTTGTGTATGTATTCCTAATAATAAAAACATGTGAAGAAAAAAACTGTCAATAAAAAATGAACCAACCGATAAAAAAATAATGAAACGATAAACAATTAACTATTAACCGTTCATGATTAATGATTTTAATTTTTAAATGGTGTCAATTTTTAAAATTGCTATTCGATTGTGAACACCTTTTTTTTTTATTTTTACCATTGAACACCTTATTATGCAATGTAAATATCTATCACCTAATACTACATATATACATGGAGGCATTTAAAATTTCAATCTTAAATATAATATGTAGTAAAAAGAGGATTCAACTAATATTTATGAAATTTGATAATTTTCAGATAGAAGATACATGGGGGAAACTTTTTATGTTTGCATATGCTATATATACCTCGTGTTAAAAAAAATGGAAAAAGTGCTATATACCAAGCATTTACTATCTAGTAGAAAATATAAAGGGGAAATGGAGGTTATGGTATAAAATTGTGGTTTGAGTAGCAATACTTTAATTAGATAGTCAATTTATGTCAATGTCTCATTCATTAGAGTTGCTATTAAGGTGTGCAAGTTGAAGTTGATCAATCTAATTATTGATCGTCTCATCATTATTATGTGATTCTGGAGAAATTATGGTGCACATGTCTATCGAGATATATATGAAATTATCATCACTTCACTTACCAACTCCTTTTTTAGTTAAATTAGTTTAATCTGTTTTGAAGCGTGTGAAATAATATTCGTTACATGTTTCAAGTTCCAAGTAAAATCATTCATAAGCGAGAGCTAGGATGATGAATTAGCATTATTGGATTAATTATGATTTTTAAATCACCGAGTGCATAGATGAATATGGAGTTGTTATATCTTAATTTAAAGTCTCAAATTTAGAGGGGTGCATTCGGTTGGTCCGGTCCAGTTCGGTCCGAATTTGGCCGGATCGATCAGTCTTTTAGGACCGGACTGGACCATACTTACCTTTAGACCGGACTGAACCAAATTAAAATCAGTTCGGTCGGTTTTCATTTTATTTTTTTAATAAATATTAATAAATTTTATATACTTATTTATCAAAAAAATCATGAAATATATTTATTAAAACAAAAAATATATAAAATGTATGAAATATATATATATATATATATATATATATATATATATATATAATGTGTAA
>CANYLF011670616.1:0-19843 GCA_948193215.1 Bocquillonia castaneifolia | reverse complement strand
AGTCAACTTCCTTTTCTATAGGTTCAATGGCTTCTCCATTACACCTTTGGAATTACAAGGAGAATATGTTTGTGGAGTTGCATAATATATTGAGCATTCACTAGAATGGTGTCCCCCTCTACACCACAAGCACTTCATTGAAAACCGATGTTGTGGAGGTGCATAGTTGATTGATCATTCGCTTGAAAGGTGTCTCCCTCTACACTGCAAATGCTTCTTTGAAAACCGAGGTTATGGAGGTGCAAAATTAATCTAGCATTCACTCAAATGGTATCCCGCTCCACACCACATACAGACTACAGGTTTAGGTTGTGGAGGTGCAAAATTAATCGAGTATTCACTCGAACGATGTCCCACTTCACACCACATACATACCTAAAAAGAAAAGTGAGGAGAATTAAAATGTGCATGTCCATCATCATACAAAAAATCTTGTGCCTTATAGCTCAAAAATTGGTTAGCATATTCATAATCATTCATAATGAATTACTAAAAAAAAAAAACTTAAACCAAAAGAAAAAAAATCATTATTCATAATGAATTGCTAACCAAAGGGAAAAAAATTAAAAGACATAAAAATCAAGAGAAAAAAATTGCAATTTTTTTTTTTTACAAATAAAACTAATTTCAATAACAAAACAAATGTAATCAAAAAATAATTAAATCCATTGTAGTATAGTGGTGAGTATTCCCGTCTATCACGCGGGTGATCCGGGTTTAGTCCCTGGCAATAGCGCCAAAAACTTGACAGGCTCCTGCAAGTTCGCGGGGTCTATCGTAGTAATAAACTTGGAGTACGAGGTTTAGTCCACATGGACAATCATTTAGAAACTAATTTTCGATTCAATTCACATTAAAACAATTAAAGTAAAAATGAATAACCTTAATTTAATTTTGAAATAATTTGAAAAACTAAATTAAACAAGAATTTAAAAGCAAGAAAGTAAACTAAAAGCAAAAATGATTTAGATTAATTAAACAACCACAATAAAACAAACATTAGAGTTCAGGATTTCATCTAGAGTGGTAACTCGATTATCAATCAAATTCATTTAAGCAAGATTTTTCAAAAGTATTTTAATCCTACATCAAATTACCATCTACTAGATTACATCCATCCCTCTAGTAGGGGATTTAGTTCCAACGCATAATTAAAACTAGCACACAATAATAAAAAATAAACAGAAACATAATTAAAAGATAAATAGAACCAAGGAAAGGAAAACTTATTCTTGAAGAGATGAAATAACGCTAATCTTCTTCAATTCCTTACAAACCAATCTTGAATCCATCAAAAATGGTGTTTTTCTAAAGTTTTTGATGTTTTCTAAGTAAAATGAAACAAACTAAAGTTACAGGTAAGGTTTATGAGGGTTGTATATATAGTATCCCTTCAAAAATACCCTAAAACACCCAAAAACCGGCTTAAAACCACTAAATTTCATCTAAACATTGTGTGTCTATGTCGCCAGATCGGACCAAGCTGGTCCGGCTTGGAGTTTGTCTTCTGCCTTATTTTGCATGCCAGGCCGGATCTGGCCACTGGTTCGGCATAGACTTTTGGTTCTTCCCCAACATGATCCAGCGGATGACCTAACTTGTAATTAGCATATCTCAGTCGTCCAAACTTCAAATTGGGAAAGTCTTGAGAAGTTCAAGATGTCTACTTTAATGTCTATGTTTTGACCATTTTCTAATTCGATCTTTGTATACCCCAAAATGCCCTTGACATTTCAGTGCTACATTTGAGACAGTTTTCAGAGCACTTCCCGAAGTTTAGCTTGCATCTCCTTCGTTTTAGCACCGATTGAGCTGGTTCTTTTTGAAAATGGAAGTACATTCAATGCCCTTCTAATCTAGAGCTTTTCAAATAAAAAACTCTTTCCACATTAAATGCTCTGAGCTCCCAAAGTTGGCCGATTCATGAAACCGCAAACTTACACCTTAAAGATCTAAACCTCAGGTGTTGCCTTTAGCTTTTAAACCCTCAAAGCTGCACACCTACTATGATTTCACACCAAAACAAGTATAAGTCACCTTTGAAAATATAAGAAACATGAAGAAATTAGATTGACACTTGTATGATGCAAGTGCAATGGAATTGTACGATTTATGCTCTAAATTAACTCAAATTCCCTTAATCTTGTAAGTTAACAATAAATAACAAATTAAATACTAAAACCACTCAAATGTGTAATGAATTAAATTAAAACCATTGAATCTTATAGAATATAACCCGGTTATCACTTTCCAAATCTAAATCAAAGTGAAAATTATTTAACTTGCACATTCCAATATGAACACAATCTAGCCAACACTCTTACAATTCTCAAATCAAACTCTTTAGTGTTAAGGGGTAGTGTTTACACTCAAGTCAAAGCATAGGTAGATTCAACTATATGCTTGCCTTTTAATCACAAGTCCTCCACTTGAATGTATTGGAAGCACAAATCTAAGGGTCTTTCATTTGGTTGTAATGGGGTTTAGGCACGGTAGAATTTGAGAGGACAAAAAAGGGTAAAGGGATTATGACTCCTATCAAACTTATAAAAGGAAGCATTCCAATTTATTTTGCTTGTTAGGAGTAATTCCGATAATGATGCTTATTTCTCTATTTGTCATCTCACTTACCTTTTTCTTTTACTTTCTTTTTTTCTCTGTTTTTTTTCTATCAATCACTTTTCTTTCAAGTAAGCAACTTATGCATCTCACAACTTGATTCATAAATTTCCTTTTTCTTTTCAAGGAATACTCAAGAACTAAGAAATCACTTCACAAGTTATGACAATGGAGTCACAAGACTTAATTCATAAATGGGTTGAAAGGGGTAGGAAAGATTTTTGAGAAAGGCTCAATCGGGTTAATTGAAAAATTCAAATGTCAAAGAAAAGGGAATTTTTGGCTCAACTTTGGCTTTTGAAAGGTAAACAAGGTGGAATTTTAAGTTCTGGAGCTTATCTTAAAAGCCCTCTTCATTTTCATATTTCCATTAATTATGTGGATGTAGACACTCAATTTTTGGATACAGGGTTATGAAAGTAACCTGGGATCCCAATCAAGGACGTGGCCTTTCTACAAGCACTTCATAATTAAGAATAAAGATGTCTAAAACCAGATTATCCTTCACTGAACCTTCAATCAACCGATCAGTTCTTTGACAATGAACCGATCGGCTGATTGGCTCAGTATGGGCCCAAGTTTTAAAAGCCCAATTGAACAATCGACTGAATCACTGTTGAAAAACTGATTCTTCGGTAAAGGTTCGATCAGTCTTATGACATTGGCAGGGGGGCTAATTATAGTTATTCTTTGTAAAGCGGCTGATTTAACAACTTGTAAGCTAGGCTTATGTAAACCTACCTTTTGAGTCTACATAAACAGACTCTCTATAACACGACAAAGGTGGGGGGACAAGTTGAATGCAAGGCAACACAACCAAAACTAAGGAGAAGAAAAAAGCACAGAAAAGGAAGAAAAGGAGGAAGCAAGGTTTCTTCATCTTTTAGTCTCTGCAAATCTTCATAAAAGTAAAAACTCATTAACAATGGTACATGCCTATCAACTAAGGGTCACCAAGCACTCACGATCATTCATATCATCATTTTACAGTGTTTGGTTGTATATTTTCATAATTTCTATATGTTTCATGTTACTACAACCTTTTGAGATGATCTTCAACTAATTCCATTTCATTTCCTGATTGTATTTATGTCTTCCCGATGATATGGAGATGCTATTAGAATAAATAGGTGGAAGTTCGGGATACTATAACACAAGTTATGAACCAAAATACATTTTGTGTTCATAGGCTTGTAGATCTGCTAAAAACCTTATCCTCTTAGCCTTTTAAGGATCCTTGTAGCTTCTTTAGGTCTTTATTTGTTATTATGTGTATTCAATTTGGAAAAATATGTAATAAACAGGTTGTTATCAAGCTCTAAAGCTTTCAGTTCCCTTGTTACAAAACCAGGCAGTGCTTCAACACCATTCCTTCGGATCATCAATTAACCGATCGGTTGATTGAATTCCTGATCGGCTGATTGATTGTTTGTACCGAATTTGTATTTTCAAATATCTTTGGGGCTAGGCCTTGTCAAAGGTTCGACCGAATCTTCATCAAAGGTTCAGTCGGTCCTTCGAAGAAATGATCAACATGAAGGAGGGGACCTAAAGATCTCGGTTCATTGAAGCTTCAAGATCAACCAATTAGTTCTTCCCCAAATAACCGATCAATGATCAGTAAATTCTTTAAACTCAACTTATTTTTATGTCAAATCAGCTTAATTAAATGCTAGAATAATTAATCTATTTAAATAATTAAACTCGATAAAAAAGGTAGATTAAAACTAGTAGAAAATCATTTCCCCTTTCCTTTCTCTAAGGGTGTATGTATATTCCTGCCATTTTATTATCCCGGGTAATAAATAAATAAATAAATAATGTGCAAACATTAATATGTAAATAATGTAAAATATATATCAGAAACTAACTATGGATGTTTCATATGTAAATAAATAAGGAAATAATCCATCATGTTGTTATTATTAAAATAAATTGAAACCCACTAAATACAACAAACAACACTCAACCAATTATGGCTAATTAAGCAGATCTAAAGCAGAGAAAAAAAACTGGCTAGAAAACAATATTAGAGATGATCATTCATCCTTTACCAGTGCCATCTTTATTTTTTGGGTAATTTAACACTTTAAATTATTTGTCCTCTATAGGAAATAATAACCTTGTTAATTAATTAAATGGGAAATTGACTGGCATGGAAGACTTATTCTGAACCCAAAAATCATTTGGAGTGATGACGAATAGGAATTCAAAAGGAATCAACCTATTTTGTTATCACTAGGTGATCCTGATGCAATTTGGGTGGTGACTCCACATCTTTTCTGAATTAAAATCGATATCTCATAGTGAGTAAACTTGCCATTGCCATTAGACGCCTTCCGCGGGCACATCCTACTGTCCATAGTGGACATCAAATGTATACCAAGGAAAGTTCTAATGAACATTCCCTACGCAAGACATTCTCAACATAAAAATAGGTGCATGAAGTAATGAATGCTCATAAAAGCTCAAACACTCATAAGTTTAGGAACTATGTTGAGAATCTGATACTTATATGAAATATGAAAATCAAAATGAACACACTTAAGATGGGGAAATTTTGAAAGCTTGAACATTAACATTTACTTTAAATGAAAGAACTTCCAAACACAAATTCTTTAAGTTTGAAAATCTCATTTTATTTTTTATTCATCTTTTTTTATTTTGGATTAGTAGTAATATCAAATGTAGCAAATATTTCCTACGTCTTGTGTATCAATGTTAAATGAACTATCATGAAATTGATTGAAGTCAAATAAGTTCATAATATGATCAATGAATTGCATTCATGTCTTAGATAAAAACATTGGTCAAATAAGATGAAACAAATGTAGTATCATCAACAAAAAGGGACATTATTATGCTAAGCAACACATGACAATCCTGAAATACTTGATGAACACATGAATGTTTGAGCTTTTTATGATGATGCCCGTTCACTTGTCTGAGTCATAGTTTGAATCTTGCTCCTCTAGTCCCTTGAAAGCATTTGACAGGTGCTCATGCTAGTTGGGCTTCATGGCTTCAATTTCCTCATTTTGGAGTCAATCATCATATAGTTCATCAAAGCTTCTTAGATTCATTATTTGCATGTTTCCACCCAAGCTGGAAGGACATTTCAAACAACCATTGACTTGAACCTTTTTAAAGGACTTGTTCTTCATGAGGGCATCTTTGTTTTTCTAGATCTTTTTGCAATTTTGAAAAGGAATTTCCATCTTTTTGCTTAGTCATCTCTAGATCTTGTAGAGAGATTTTTAGGGTAGCATTCAGAGAGAATTGCTCCCTAAATGCCTCTTTAAGAGTCTTGCAATTAGCTTGAGTGGCTGTTGATTGAGCATGGTACCAGTCCAAAGCTATTCCTTCCAAAAAGAGTGGGAACAACCCAAGATTCTATTCAACATTCAAAGGAGTGGGAGACATGATGGTAATGTATTATTAAGATGCGTCCTTGAATATCCAACCCTATTGAACTTAGGCATATTAGCCATGTTGACCTTAGGAGGAAGGTCAACTATGTCTCGCAGATCAAGGCTATCAAAGTCAAAGTCTTGATCCTTGACCTTTACAAACTTTTGGAGCTTCTCCATCTTCTTCGTCAGGGCATCGATTGCTTCAAGCTCAGATTGCTCATTAGAGTCATCCTTTTCTTCACTACTACAATCCTACCAGTCTTCCTTGTCTTTCAAGGCTTCCTAGATTTCAGCCTTGATTAGGTCTTACAAAGTTTTCAAAAAGGCATCATTGATTCCAGCCATGGTTTTTGGGGAACTAGGAGCTTTTGGAGAGTAAACTGGTGAAGGAGCACAAGAAAGACGTCCACCTCATCTTGTCGAAGGTGTTCTAGGAGGATCTATGTTGCTGGAAAATATGGGGTTAGCATGTTATGCTGTGTATGCAAGGATGCATGTATGTATGGTGTAGACACACAATTTTTTGATGCAGGATTGTGGAAGTGGCCAGTGAGCCCAGTGATGAATAAGGCCTATCATGAGGCCATTCTCTGTACCATGTTATTGATGATATGGGATGATATAACTCCAAATGTTTTTGATGACTCTTCAATCAATCGGTTGGTCAGTTATTTGGCACTGAATCGATCAGTTGATTGACTCAGCATGGACCCATATTCCAGGCAAGTTTTAAAGCCTAATCGAATGACCGGCCATTCGATGATGGAGAACCGATCGGTTCTTTAGTAATGAACCAATCAGTCTAATGCCATTGGCAGAGAGTAATTATAATTATTCTCTACAAAGCGTCTGATTTAATAACTCATTTTATGCTGACGTTTAGCTTAGTTATTGAGCCTATATATACATGCTTGTAACATGAGGAAGGGGAAAGAGGTCGGAAACTTGCATGTGACACAAGACACAAATCCAAAAAAGAAAAAAGAAAAAGAAACACAAAAAAGAAGAAGGGAAGAAGAAAAGTTTCTTAATTTTCTCACCTCTGTGAACTCTTAATCATCCAAGTAATCACCAAAGATGGAACAAACTTATAATCTAAGGGCAACCAACCATCCCTAATTATTCAAAGCATCGCTTAATTGAATTTGGTTGTATAGTTTCATAATTTCTTTATATCTTAAGTTTCTGTGACTTTTCTTGATAACTTTTCACTAACTACATTTTACTTTCTATTTATATTTATGACATCATAGTGAGGAGGAGATGCTGCTGAAATAAATAGACTGAAGTCTGGAGTTCTGCAATCCAAGGTATGAATCAAAATATACTTTTAATTCAATAACTTGAGAAACTATAAAAACCTATCACTTCAGCCATCTTAGGATCCCAAGAACTTCCTTATGACTCTCTTTATTACTGTGTATCTTTTATTTGAAGAAATATATAATAAACAGGTGAATATCAAGCTTGAAATTTTTGGTCCCCCTATTACAGTGCCGATCAGTTCATCAACATCATTCCTTTGGTTAATTGATCAGCCGATCGGTTGATCTAATTCTTTAGATCGATTGATCCACTGGTGGTACCAAATATATATTTTTGGGCCTGGGTCTTGTCAAAGGTTCGTTCTGTTCATCATCAAAGGTTCAGCCGGTTCTTTAACGTCATTCTAAAGGTTGCTAAGTATGGAGAAGGAGACCTGAAGACCTTGTTCCTGTTGAAGCTTCGAGATCAACCGATCAGTTCTCCTAAAAGGATCAATCGGTTGATGGGTAATGTTTCCTAACTTTATTTATTTTTATGCCAGATCACCATAACTAAATGTTAGAATAATTAATTAACTTAAATAAATGAACCTGGCAAATAAATAGATTAAAACGGGTGGAAAATCATTTCCCCTTTCCTTTCTCTAAGGGTGTATGTATATCTCTGCCATTCCATCATCCAGGGGAATAAATAAATAATTAATGTGCAAACAATAATATGTAAATAATGTAAAATCCATTAGAAATTGACTGTGAATGTACAACATGTAAATAAATAAGGAAAATAATCAATTTGGTAAAAATCATTAAAATAAATAGAAACCCACCACCACAGCAAGCAACACTCAATCTGATTAGGGCTAATAAATCAAGATTAAAAGCAGAGAAATAAAACCAGCTAGAAACAATATTAGAGACGATCATGCATCCTTTACTATTGCCATATTATTTTCTAGGTGATTTATCGCTTTAAATTATTTTTCCTCTATAGGAAATAGTAACCTTATTAATTAATTATACAAGAAATTGCCTTTGAATGAAATGCTTATTTCGAACGCATAAATTGTCTGGAGTGATGATAGATAGACATTCCGAAGGAATCAACCTGTTTTGTTATCACTAGGCGATTCTGATGCAATTTGGGTAGAGACTCCACACTTTTTCCTAAAATTAAATCCCCCAATAGTGAGTCAGCTTGCCATCGCTATTGGATGCCTCTGTGGGTACGCCTTGCTATCCACAATGGCGACTCCACTACGGAAGTTTTTATAATTAAAATGAATAAGATTCCTAGCAATTTTCCATCTTTTTAATTATTCTGGTTATAGTTCTCCTTTTCTGCATTGCATTACTCTACATGTCCTTTAGCTCGATACTACTTATAATGCAACCTAACGATTCTAGTCATGTCTTGGATTGTATTATAGGTAAATGACACTCATGATTGAGATGACTTCCTTATCGCTTGAACCCTTGAGTGGGGATGACGGTAAAAGGAAGTTTACTTGCGTGGGAGCCTTCTTAGCCAACCTGGTCATCCTAAACCCAGCATATAATGACCATAGTAATTTCCCCTAGCCTATACCCAAGTAATCCTATTGGTTATAATGCTGCAGTGAGTGCTTATGATCATTAAGTATAAAGCCTATGCTAAACTCTGTCCGTTTAAAAATAAAGTTAAGGAAAAAGGATACAGACTCAATTATTATAAGTTCTATTGTTTGCTTTGGATGCTTGAGAGATTTTGCATGCTCAAGTTTTGTCATCCCCTGTTGTTTAAATAGAGTAGCCAAGCTATGACCTAAGAAAATGGACTTTACCACGGTACGCGTGTGAGGGAGAAATAGGGTTGGAAGGCCTGCCACTTGGCAGCATTTATTACTTGTACAGCTAATGATTTCCTTGTTTCCTTTTGTCATGCATAGATGCATACACATTTGTTTATACCTAACCACTTTTAATTTTGCAACTGAAATGGAAAGTAGTTCTAGACGTTCTAACACCGGCCCTCATCAACAGGAAACAACTATCAACATGCCTTTGACCACTGTTGACCTGAATAAGGGACATACTAGGATGTTATGTATTGAACAACCAATGTCAGCAACCTTTGAGATACTGTAAGAATGGGGGTTGATCTCTTAAAGACCATCCACGTTTCATCCAAATGTGTACTCTCCCAAATTTCAAACCGGAACCTATTGTAATTATTATGAAATGAATGGACATAAGACTAATGAATGCCAGACCTTGAAAAAGGCAATAGAATAACTTATCGATTGTGATATCTTGATACTAGTTGGATTAGGCAAGTACACCATGAGTTTTTGCGCTGCCTGATGGGACTTTCCTTTGCTTGAGGAAGATTATGAATTGCCTGAAAAACTATTTAGGATTGAGTGGAGGCTAGATAAATTGTATATAGCCATGTTAGAGCATGGAATAATGACTAGAATACCACCACCTCTAACTCCAAAGGATGAAGTGTTTCAGCCCTGTGCCTTTTGCCACTAACATTATGCCACGAGGCATTATATTGAAAAATTTAGGGCTTTTAGAAGAAAAGTTAATGAACTCATCAACCTAGAAAAAATAACCATATCAGAAAATGGATTTATGACTTTTATAGAAGGAGAGAAACACGAAGAGATTAGAGAATCCCTTCCTAGGCTATTCAAGTTTGGAGAAATACCGCCATTACAATTGAAAGGACTACCTCTTATTATCAAAGTGACTCTTAGGGAAATCTTCAAAGACTTGGTTGAGAAAGAATACTTACAGTGTCTTCCTCAGCTATATATATATGGCTATAAACTGAGAAACAATCCATAAAAGATAGGAGGGCATGATTTGCCACTGAATCTATAAGTGTATATGCTATGGGCATAGCATAGATATCCTTGGGGGTGGCCTCATTGAGGTCCCTAAAATCCACACATACCCTTAAATTTCCATTCTTTTTTACAAGAGGAAGCACGTTGGCCAACCAGTTAGCATACTTGGCTGGCCTGACGAACCCTTTTTTGCACAGTTTCTCAATCTCTTCTTTGACCTTCAACTCTACTTCTTTGGACAATCGACACGGTGGCTGGTGGTATGGTTTGAACTTAGACTTAATGGGCGGCCTATGTTCCACCAGATTCCTACTTAGTCCTGGCATCTCCCTATAATTCCAAGCAAAGCAGTCCTTATTCTCTTTCAGTAAAGAGACGAGTCTTCCTTTTAGTGGTCCTACTAGTTCTCCACTGATATAAGTAATCTTAGGCTCTTCCTTTGTACCCAAGTTTAGTTCTTCCAGAGCTTCAAGCGTTTGCCGGCTCATAGGTGCATCTTCCATCTTGGGTGGAGCTGGTGTTAAGTCTTCCATCATTACCTCCTCTTGATCTAGCTCTAGTTTTTCCTCATAGACTAGTTCTGCCTATATAACCTCCTCTTCACTTTCTTCTATTGATTCCTTCTTGATCTTTTCTATCAATTGTTGCCTGTGGCACTTCAGTATGGCAGCTGCAGCTGCTATGAAATGCTCCTTAGGTACACTAATCATCAATAAGTTCAATTATGGTTGCAGAACTACTTGGCCTCTTATAGGGCACGATAGTAGTGGACTTAGTACTTTCCCTTGACCTTCTGTTCCTCCTCATGTAATTCCTCAATAAGGAGTTTGTTCAGATGTCCAGACTTGGACCTCCCTTGGAACCAGATTGGTCCCACATTCTTATTATAGTACTGAGCCTCTACTGCATCAGAAGTAGGATGGAAAGGCTTGTTAGCAAACACAATCTCTACATCTTTTTCCTTCTAGAACAGCAAGAACTAGTGAATGGAAGATGACACATACCAATTAGAGTGAATCCAGTCCCTTCCAAGCAATGCTTGATAGTTGGCTGATGAATTAACCATGAAGAAAGCAGCCAATGAAGTCTTGGACCCAACCGTTAATTCCACTAGGAGGAGCCCAATGTTTTTGGTCAACTCTTTAATGAGTGCTGAAATGGACACCTCTGTGGATAACATATCCTCCATGGTTTTACCCAGCTCGGCTAACATCATTATTGGCATGATGTTTACAGTAGACCCATTGTCTATTAACACACAAGAAATGGGCCTGCCATTAAGCTGTGCTTTGATGTAGAGTGGCTTGAAATACTTCGTTAAAGGCTCAGTAGGTTTGTCAAACACCTATCTTTCTAGATTGCCAGGACTGGTAGTCTGAATGGTTACCTAACTAAGGACTTATACCAGTTCTTCCTCTACAATCCTTTTCTCATCAATTTCTAGCTTCCCTTGAATTTCAATAGGTCCTTGAAAATCTACAGGCAGAGTTAGAGCAAAAGTAGCACAGGGTATATAAACTGAAACCTCACCCTCTAATGTATCACCAACTTTTTGGTCGGAATCTGAGACATCTGAGATGTTGCCTAAGGTTTTTCTCTTAAACCTAAATCTGTGCTGAGAGCTAGAGCTACATGATTGTGCTTCTCCAGATTTCTCTTCAAGTTGAGGATCATTAGACGTCACACTATTAGTTACTTGCACTTCAGGCGGTGGGCCTGGGAAAGTGTGTCCTCCCTAGTTATCAGGTCCTAGTGTTCCTCCACTGCTTTCTCTTGGTGGAGCTCTCGGATATCTAACTCTGTAGTCAAACTTCCCTGAAGGCTCCCCTATTAGGCCTTCTTCTCACTGATCTCCATCCTCGGTAGACCTTCTCCTCCTGTAGGAGTTCTACCTCTAGATCCCTCACTTTTGGGTCTTATTAAGTTTTTGAGGGAACTTTGGGTGCTCGACTCGGTTCTAGCCCTTATGAGGTAGATCCTGGGGCTGTGTTATGAAACGAGGTTAGGATCTACTGGGAGGTGGTCTCTGAGGCTCATTTCTCCCTCGTGATTGTTGCTGCTTAGTCTCAACCTACCGGTACTGGCTAGGCTAGTTCCCAAATTGTTGTACTTTGGCTCTCCTAGACCTTTCTAAATTCCCTTTTCCATTTGGACCCATATGATTTACTACATTTTAAACACAGTGAGTTTAGATATCCATACCTTGGAAGTGTGCCTTTGGTTGGACTTCTACTTCACTTCCTCTTTCAACCTGGCAATTTCTAAGTCTTTCACTTTGACTTTCTCCTTAATGGCCAACAAGAGCCTGAGGTCTGATTGGGCTAGTCCTACAGCACGTACCTCGACTACCGGAGGTGGGAATGGGTCTTCATCAATCAGCGTGGTCTCCTTTTTGTATGGAAACTTCATCACCACTTTATTGATCCAGTCCTGAATGATATTTTTGAAGGTCCAACACGTTATGATGGCTTGGTTCTATGTTTCATGATACTTATAGTATTTATTGCCTTTCATCTCCTCAAGTGAAGGCAACTTATGATTTGGTGGAAATGAAATGAACTTCTCTTCGACCAGAAAATTAAAGATTTCATCTGTCTTGGAGACATCAAACTTGTGTTGGGGTGTGGCAATGGTAGCCACTGGTTTCTTTCATACTTTTGGTGCTTTTCTCCACTAGCATGGGGCACACACATAGAGGACTTTCACTGAATTAACCTCTTGGAAGTAAGTACCCATAGAGGACTTTTCCAATGGTTCTTTTCTCTCAGCAATTCTTCATACTTTGAGACCTTGGCTGCCGACTCATAAAAGTCTCTAAACTCCATGCCTTGGTACTTTTTATGTAGCTCTATGTCCAGGCCCCTCTAGGCCATTTTCAGATACTCAGTCTCAGAATGCATGATCTTGCACCTGCTCCTCATCTTTTTGAATATACTGATGTAGGTGTCACATTTTCGCCAGGCCTCTGACTCACCCTGGATAACTCTGCTATGCAGACCTTAGGTTGAGACCTGAAAACTTGTGTATGGAACTGCCTTTCCATATCAGCCCAAGTGAAAATTGAGTTTTTTGGCAGGGATGAATACCAAGAAAAGGTCGTTCCTGCCAAAAAACTCAATTTTTCTAATCTTAAATTGTGTTTGTTCCCAAACTCATTGGCAGGGAACAAACACAATTTAAGATTAGAAAAATTAGCCAATTCATTACATTGTATGGTGAATTTGGCTATGTGTTCCATGGTTGAAAAACTGTCCTCTCCTGAGAAAAGAGTGAAGTCTGGATTCTTGCATCACTAGGATTGGGAATCTCCTTGTCAATAAACTCGAGACAAGGTTTATGGAACTTAGGGTGGCCTACTTATCTTTGTCCTGGCCTGTACAGCTCCTAAATTGCATCTCTCAGGGTTTGCATATCAACCCGCATCCTTGGTGGTGGAGAAGAAGGAGTATAGCACTAGTTCTTACCCTCCTGGCCTTGGAAACGCTGCTGTGGATGTTGATAAAACTAACCTGGGGCTTCTCCCTACATAGGTGGATTAAGAGGTGGACCAAAATTGCCAAATTGTAGAGAGACTTGCCCCAAAGAAAGGTGTCCTGTCAACTAAGAACTTGAACTACTTCTTTGAATCTGAGGTGTTTGAACCCTTTGTAGCCCTACTTCTTAGGTTGGAACACCCCCTTGCGGGTTCCCCTCTCCTGGAACAGGATGGTCATCTCTCTTGGGAGAGATGACATTCCTATCTTCAACAACCGAAGGTACGACTAGTGGAGGCCCGGGCGGTTGTACTTTGACTACTGTAGTAGGAAGTATTAGTGGAGGTAGAGGAGGAAGACCTTGCCCCCCTTGAGCTCTGATTGTCAAGTTAACTTGGAGGAGTGTTCCCCTATGTAGTTGGTGAACTAGTTCTGGCCATAGAATGGTTTGCCTCCCTCGTTCAAGGATCCTATCCCCCAAGGCCTTAGCTATCACTGAGCTAGTCTCATTGAGTGATAGTTGAATGGCTTAAAAGGATTCCTGGATTCCTTTAGGGATCAAGCTTGCGAAAGCCTTGAAATCTTCCCTGGAAATATTGTTAAAAGGTGCTAAGGCCTACCCCCAGCTGGTGCACTAGTACCTGCATATAATGGGTTAATAAGAGACATTTATTTGAAAATTCTCTACCACGTGAGGGACTATCCCTTCAAGTCCTGCTATTGTGGGAATGGTTTTAGCATCCTGGGGAGCCGTGACATTTTATTTTCAACTTCTTGTTTTTGCTGGCATTTTTAGGGATGTCCTTCTAGGCATACCAAAAAGATTGTTGGTTCTAGATTTTATACTAGAACTGGTCCTGGTACAATCTACTCCAACGTGTGCTTTTGTTTTGGGCGTGCTAGAGACTGTAGGTCTCTCAACCAATATACATGACTTGTCAAATATTTTATGGGTGTCAATCCGCTATGAAAGTATCCCACAATGCCACTAAAGATCTTGATAAAATTGGTGGATAAAGTAAGTGTTGCAATAGAACTAGTAGCGTGTGTAACTACTGTTTACACTAGCTGTATAAAATGTAAAACTTATGCTTGTAAATGACTTGGTAGAACTAATAATTGAAAGAAACTATTACTTTAAAGCTAAATTGAAAGGAAATATTAATTTTCCAATTGAAATTTAAAGGTTTTAAATTGAAAAGGGTAGAGTAAAGGAATTGGAAAAGCTTGTAGTATTGAAACTAAGCTAAGTACAAGAAATTGAGCTTGAAATGCAAAGACTATGAGCTGAAATGTAAACTGCTAGAAACTAAATTGCTAAGAATTATTAAAAGCTAAGTTGCTAAGTACTATAAGATTGACTAAATAAGCCTCTAGGCGATTTGTTGTTTAAAATTGTTGGTCATTTGCCAAGTCTTCTTTCCCTCTACTTATACTTGTTACTGCTCTTTATCCGAGGAGCAATTCCTTAGTGGAAACGGCTAGGAACATAGCCATTACCACTACATTTTCTCCCTGGTTCTTCGGACACCTGAGATCGTGATTGGATTCCACCTATCTGGTCATCTCTTTCCCGTTACCACTTCTCAAACTGCTCACCCATCCTTCCCCCTCTTCTCGAGTTTCAATTGCACGTTAACCTTCTCATTGTACACGTTATTCTCTTGGAATTGGTCCTAACTAATTATTAATGAGAGCTTCCTTTTTTTTTTCTACAATACCATGCCCACATATATCTTTCTGGAATGTTCTCCTCTCACCACGATCTCTATCATAATCATGTGTTAAATCTACTCCCAGTAGAAGTGATCTTTGATGCCCTATGGAAATGCCATGATCCTAGGCACAACAAAGCTGCTACCAATCACCACCATCTTAGTGGTACCTGCACTCTTTTTAGGCTATCTGGGTTTTGGACAGTGTCTTACAATGTTGGATACTGTAATAATCCTCAAAGTACTTTATCCTTTACTAGGTCCCCTCCTATAGCTATAGAGGTCTGGTACCAGAACTGCTTGTTGTCCTTTGTTTTTTTATGTTTTCTGACCTTTTACCACTTACTACATTACTATTTTGTGACCTTTCCTCCATTCTATCCCACTAGGTCTGGCCAAAATATTCTTCCTTTGTAAATGGCAAGTAATCCGTAAGCATCAAACCTGGTCCTTATGAGGGGCCTCTGAATTATTATATCTTGGATATGACTCCTTAAGCATTCAGGCCTGTTTATCAAGCCTTCTACTTGCCTAAGCACAATAAATCTCGGCAGGTCCCTTCGCACACCAAATCTTATGCTTCACTAGGCCTCTTGTTGTTCCTTATCAATAGTAGGCCCGGTGTGTTTTTCCTCTTTTTAGTACTTTTATTGGTAGGTGTATTACTCCCACTCACAAAATCAAGAGCAATTTATTCCTCCAGACCTGTGGGCCTGCCAGTTCTCTAAAGCTCGGGCCTACCCTTTTTGGATCAAATTATTTTTGGTACAAACAAAATCACTTCAAAAAATAAACCCATTTTAGATATAATTATCAGAATATATAAGTTTAATTATACAATTAACAATAAGATGTATAATTATAATTTTGCTATTTATATCAAAATTATTTAATTAATCTAGTTCTATTAATAAATTTCAATTTATATTCTATTTATAATTAAGGGAAGACCATATCAGGTGAAATTTAAAAGTTTTAGACTTATAAATGAATTTTATAAGTTTTAAAAAATAACATTAAGTAAACTTTAAAATGTAAGAAATAAATCTAATTTATATTTAAATAATTTTTTACTAAGATTATTTTTAATGTTCTTTTGTTTTTGAAGAGGAGTAAAAAAATTTAAATAATTATGTATGTAATAAAATTTATAAAAACAAAATAAAATTTAATAACATACAAGCGAAGCTCAGTAATCCGCCTAAGTTTATTTATATAACAATCTATTAACCTCAACTCTAGACATGTGATTTGTCTTTAATCCCAAAGAAAATCATAACTATAATCCGAAAGAAAATCATAACTATAATCCTAAATCTCAAAAGAAATTATAAATTACAAAGAAAATCCAAATTATAACTTTAAATTCCAAAGAAAAGAAGAAATTCCAATTATATGTTATAGTGTAACAATTATAATTTTAAACCGATATATTAGATAAGATATTTATTAAGAAAAAGAGAAAACTCTCTGTAAGAAAACTCTCACAAGACAAAATTTGAAAACCAAAATAATTGAGCATAAGCATCCTAACATTGAAGATTAAATCGTCTCTCCAGAGTAAGGTGTGATAATAAAAATATATGTAATCGACTTGAGAGTTTTAAGTTGAATACTCCTTCTCCAATTATATATATATATATATATATATATCTCTCAGGGAACGGGGTCAATGGATCTATACTAATCCTACCAAAGAACGCAGCACATGGGTTTTATAGTGAGAAAATGATGTGGTAAGAAAACGACACAAGAAGCACGCACAAAGCCAAAAATTTGATTGATTTGAGAGAGGGATAGCGAGAGGTTTAATTACTACTACTAGGTATGAGGAGATATAACCAATACCAACAAATGGATTTTAGGCGTGCTCTAATGGAAGGGCCACGGTGTTATGAGACACGTGAATAATGTCCCCCTTTATGCATGTAATTCTTTGATAATGACATTTCTCTTTGCAATCTCTTTTCGTTATTAATGAACATGGTTTGCTAATTTCGTATTTATGACTTCATTCTTCAATAATTGGAGATATCAAATAATAGAGATTTCATCGCTCCATCCACTCATGCTAGAGTCTCCTCTTTATGCGTCATGCAACATTGTTTAAAAACCGTTCAACATGTAAATTTAACCGGTTCAATTCATCCTGTAACTAAAACTATAGCTTATTAAGGTTGATGGATTAGATTGATTTGTATTTTTCTTCCAACCACAATTTATGGGTTAGATTGGAGTCTCTATCCGAAGTCAAATAACGCAATTAACTAGTTTCAGCAGCGCATGGTTTATTGTTTGAATCAAGGTGCATGACAAAAATCTAATTTAGGTGTGTGTAACAGGGACAAATATATGACAATAAGGTTTTGTACAATTCAAGTGAAGGTGAAAATTGTTGGTTTTTTTTTCTACTTAAATTGTGCGAATCTAAATTAGATTTGGATTAAGTTAATTAAATCTTTATTTAGTATACTCAACAAATGATAGGTTTGGAAAACAATTTCTATTTAATTTGGAAAACATATTTATAGCTTGAACATCAAGTTTAGGGTGTCTATATAAATAGACAGACAAAGACAATAAAAAGGATGTGATTCCAATAAGCAAAATACAAGAGCAACTTGGGGTTTGCAAGTTTATATATTGACTTGGATGTTTTTGGATGTGGGTAAACATTGGGATAGAAGAGCACATTTCTAAGTACTTCTTGTTATTCTCTAAGGATATTTTAGAACGTGAGAGTTTATTTTTTAGTATATGTGAGAGTGTCTATATAATATATTGTGAATTTTAGTTTGATAAACTTAAGAAAGTTTCAATTTACTGTATTGTGAATTTATTTTCATATAGTTAAAAATTTGTAACTATTTGTGAATGTAAACAATTAATTATCCAACCATATAAATTCTTTTATCCTCTTATTTTTATTGATTTGTTATTTTATGCTTGTTGTTGTGTTCTCCTTTGACACTCACGAGTTGGATGTTGTGGGTGAGATAGTATTGCACTTTAAGAGCACCAAATACTCGACTTTCACAAATTCAACTTTAATGATGAAAATCTTGCAATTTTAATGAGAATCTTCATTAAAAAGATAGTTTTGAAAACGATAAAAATACCTTGAAAACCCGGAAATTCCGAAGGCAAACATGAAACATTACTACAATAAGGACCAAAGCAGTTTATTGCTATTTCTCATTATTGGCCAACGACTCAAAAATAGGCGTTCACACTACAAAACAATTCCAAAAACTCAACAGAGCTTTTACAAGTGCACGAAGTCAGTCCTAGTAATACTAGGAGTATACGGAGATTAAATTCACAAGGACAATCAATTTCAAACAAAAACAATTATTAATTTTCACAAAGAACCAAAAAAAATTTAGAATAAAAATATAAACTAAAATTACAAAATACATAAGAATAGTTGAATGTAAAAAGAATAATCATCCATGATGATCAAGCATGAATAATTTGATAAAAAAACAGAGATCAAAATAAACTCCAAAAGAAAGAGAAAATACAGGGGTATCTCCAAAAAAACTCATCATGCCAAACTCTCTCCACAGCTGTACCAAAAACCCTACCCATCAGGATCACCATATCCCCACCTCCGATCACCATAACCACTACCTAAACCAAAACCCACCCAACCCTAACCATCTCCAGATTGAGAATGTGGTGTACTTTTAAGGATATCCGAATGGCTGGTCACCAGTGGACCTCAATAGGGTATTCATATCCTATAATGTGCATGGAATGCTTAAGTCTGGGGATGAAGCGGAATGCACGTAATTTACGATTTGGCTTCCTAAGGGTTCACCAAGACCTTAGTTCGCCTAATGTTATCATCCAGATCAATTGGATTTCAATCAGATCTTTCAAGTTGAGAGCTTTCACAGCTCGCTATCCGTAGAAGTCCAAGATTGCATTGCCTCGCAAGTTGCCAATTGAGCGATCAGATGCACCTAAGGCTCCTTTCAAACCTACTTGAAGAGATGGTTGATCCTATGCATCGGTAACTACCTCCAAGGCACATCATGATCACCCTCCAATAACCTTTCACTTTACTGGGACTTTGAAAACACCTTCTTGGGCAAAATGTTCTTGCATCTTAGAGATGAGAGATATTTGCAAGATTGTAAACTTGTACACCATTCTTGTGGATAGAGGCTTTGTATTCAAATAGGTTGCAGCCATGGGAGGAGATAGAATTTTGGTTCACTTTCATTCTTACGATGCATTTGCTGGTTTTATGAGTGAAGACAAGGTTTATTTGAATGACCTAATGAAGGAAGTTCTCCCAATTATGGATTGCCCAGCCCCTACGGAACGTCTAGCATAGCTAGATTTTTTTGGGATCGCACCAAAATATATGCAGTATGCTCTAGTGGAATTTATAGCTTCCAAATTTGGACGCTTTGTAGTAATGCAAGAAAACATTATTAATCTGAATAGGCTGGATGTAGCTACTTGTCTGGTTTTAGTTCCTAGAAGTCTAATTAAGGGCAGGTATAAAGTTGA
>CANYLF011669793.1:0-14035 GCA_948193215.1 Bocquillonia castaneifolia | reverse complement strand
TTAACTTAATGCTTTAATGAATTATAACATCAAATCTTTATTGAACTAAAACTTAAGCTTAATTAATAAACTTAACAATGCAATGGTTAAAACAATAGTTATGCATGCAATGAGTAAGAGGACTGGTCAAAGCATGCAATTTCCATGTAAAAGGCTGTCCGAAATGGACAAGAGAAGGCAGGCAATGAAGTAGCAATGAGCAGGAGAGGAGTTCACATTCATGGTCAAGACAAATGCATGCAAAGGACGTGTAAGAGCTGTCCAAGAATTGTCAAAGAAAAAGTAAAGGTTGAAGGAATTTGTCACATGTATGCAGTGCATGAGTAAGACAAAGAAAAGGATTTGATAGGCATGAAGACAAGTAACTAGCAAGAGAAGGTAGTTGCAAAAAAAATGATCTTTGTTTAAAATAAAAGTGGACTGAGACAAAAGAAATGCAATACGATTTTTAAATACACACACATATATAAATGCTGATTTTAGTTTAAATTATCTGATGCGAACCTCAAGCATATTAAACTTGAAACCCGAAATCTATGCAGAACCAAATCCTAGGATCGTCTTAGAATCAAGAGAAAAAACATGGACCTTAATCAAACCTGTCGATTACAACCAAAGTTATAAGAATTTTAACCCTAACCAAACCTGTCGATTAGAACTAAAATTATAATTGATGAACGCCACAAGTTGCCTTGATAAGTTCAAACTTTATTCAAACTAAAGAACAAAGAAAAAGATTCTCACAAAGTGAAAAACTCAAAGAAATACTATTGATAAAAGTTAAAGTCTGAACTTATGAATAATAGCCCTTTATATAGGCATATAGAAACCTAACCTATAAGGAAAATATATTCCTTTCTATTCTAGAAATCCAAATCCAACAAGGATTAGGTTTTAACTACAAATAAACCTAATAAAGAATAAAATAAAGCCAATAATAATTTATCTCTAATATAATTAAGGGTCTAAAATCCTCATACTACTATAACTTAATTAATTGCTGAAAATTTTTGGAATGGGCAGAAGCACATTACTGCTAAGGCGTGACCATGCTTTATCATTTGTAGTCTTCTGGTTGCCCAAAATGAAGTTAATCTCCATTTTCTCTTTAAAGGCAAATCTTCATGTTCTCATCATCTCTAACATATAGAACATTGATTAATAGCAGAATTTCACAAGAATCACTATTAATTGCCTTGTCTTGAATCTCCATAATTAACCCTTGCAATGCTTGCTTGGATTTGTTAGCTCTTGACCTTGTCATTGGACCTCCAATTCCTTGCAAAAGGTCTTGAGAATTGTTGGAGCTTCCTTGGATCCTATCAGAGTTTGAATTGCTTCGATGAGTAATTGTTGAATTATATTTGAATTGAATTGATTAGAAGCACAAAAGGGAAAGGTGTTGTGTTAGATAAAGGAGGTACCTCGAATCCTTGAAATTTCTCCAATTTTGGTAAGTAATTAGTTTACTTACACTTAATTTACATATTGTATATAATTGCTTAATTTTGCAATTTATTGAAAAATGGAAACTTGATGTGTTTGGATGATTGATGAATTTAATTGTGATAAGTGTTACTTGAAAAATGGAAACTTGAAGTGTTTGGATGACTGATGAATTGGATTGTGATAAGTGTTACTTGAATGGGATTTGAATTAGTTGAATTGGTGAAATTGAATTGTGTTGGATGAGTAGTATTGAATTTGATTGAATTGTGTTTGTGCATGTGGTGAGGAAATTTTGAAAGGAGCATAGGCTCGTGTGAGAATCTATTCGTGTGAGGAAAAGGAAAAGCTGAGCTGGGCGGATAGCTACCCTGTGAGAATGTGTGAGAGCGAGACTGAGCCAGGCGGATGGTCTCGTTAGGTGGCCACCAGGATTGAATTGATATCGTAAAGAAATACGAGGATATGAATTACTTGATGAATGTGTGAGAAGTAGTTGAATGTTGAATTTTGTAGAATAATGTGGATGGATGAATGTTGGTGAAATTATGCTTGAAATTGGCTATATTATGGTTGATGTATTTTTGTGTAAGTAGTTAATTACTTATTAAGTTGCCAGCTCATCCATTGGCATTAATTTTTACAGGTTTTTAGCATTTGCTGTAAAGTCGTGCCAAGTTCATTTTCTGCACGAGTCAGGTGGGCCAGTGGATCGATCATAAGCATACCTCATGCATTATGGTTTGAATGTTATAAAAATATTGATAGTTTTTGGGTTGATGTATATACAAGTTTGTGATAAGTTAAATGATGATATGTAATAAGTTAATGTTGACATGTTTGAATGATGTTTTAATTGAGTTTTAAGGTTGCCTAATGGTTACCTAAGTTTTGTGTTGAGTTTGTGTAGGATTGGTTTTGATAAAGATGTGTTTTCAAGTGTTTTTAGACCAACATGACCTACTGTTGATTAATATTTAGGGGGCAGCAGCCAACATGAGATACAACACGGGTTACCTAACCCATGTAGATCTAGTGTTGACAAAAATTTTAGGAGGCAGAAGCCAACACGGGTTGCAACATGAGATACCTAACCCATGTCGACCTCATGTTGACTAATGTTTTGAAAATCTTAAACTCAATTTTTTGGTTTTTAACCCTTTTGATTTATATCCTAATCTTATATTAATAATGTTTTGAACCCTCTTTTAATATAAAATGAATATTTAATTTATTTCTTATTTAAATTTCAAAAATTTTCTTTTATTCTTAAATATTATATAATATTTTTATTATTATCGAGCATCACATTTGATTTAATAAGTTGAATGTTCTATCAATCGTAAGAGTTAAAATATACTATTTTATTTTTTTAAGTGTATGTTTAATTTATTATCTAAATTATAACACATAATTTGAAATAATTAAATCAGTGCATTTTAACACTTTTAGGTAACTAAATATTTGATATTCAGAAACGGTTTATCTTTAAAAAGAAAAATAAATTTATTCTAACAAGTGACAATGATATTTTTTAATTGAAAAGGTGATCATTTTTGGAAAAAAAACTATTGATAGATAATTAGTGTTTGTCATGTAATTATTGAAAATTTGAGATATAATTGTTAAGAGTTAAAAAGTTTGATATTTTTAATACTTTGGGCTATTCCAGACTACACAAATCATTTAAGACTCGAAGAGTTTTAATGTTATTGTACTAAAGTTTTATTTTAATATTAATTTTAATAAATTAAAAATTAAAATAAAGATAATTGTAATATTTTAATAAATTTAGAAATTAAAATAAAGGTTAATCAATTAAGCTATTTTAATATCTGTGATCTATTTATTTGTTAAACAGTTCAAATGTTATAATATTAAAGTTTGATTTTAATACTAATTTTAATAAATTAAAAATTAAATAAAAATAATTGCAATATTTTAATAAATTAGAAATTAAATAAAGATCAATTGAACTAACCTTTTTAATATCTCTATTTCTGCAAAACTGCTCATCTATGTTTGTCCAATACTGTCAACATATCATTTTTCTTTAATCTTGAGGGTATGGGAAATAGTTTAAGGTATGGATCTTAAAAAAAAAAACAGCACCATCTTTCTGCATCTCAAAATAGATATTTTTTAAGCCACTTGGCAATGAATATTATCTTCACAGAGATATTTTGGGTCCTTTGGTCCCAGTATTCAAGTTTTTTTTCCCTACCAAAAGAACATAATCCAAAGATAAAAAAAAAAAAAAAAAATCTAATGCTCTTTCTTTAAAATTCCACCATCCACTTCAATATCCAACTTAATTGCAACCCCCATATTATATACTTGTTCTGTTCCTCCAAACATTTATTGAGGATATATCATTTTTAGACAAAAAGAAAAATGGAGAGTGAAGCAGTTAGAAGAAGAATGAATATGATTGCAGCTCACTTTGCCCCTACTGAAGACATTTCTCCCAACTATCTTCTTCCCATGGTAACTTATTAATATACCTTTTTTTTTCATTCATTCTTTATTTTTTTCTTCAATTAGTGACAATTTTATGAATCTCAATAACCCAATAAGTTGTTAAGTTATTGTGAACAATTTGTGCTTTACTACCAGGAAACTTTGACACTAGTTTTGAGCATTTGCATTTCATTAGCCAAAAGTTAAAATTTGTGTAATTAGAGAATTTTATCATTATGCTACCTTATAGAATCATTGAAGAAAACTATAAATTGAAGGCTTCAAATAACTTATTATATAATACAATAAAATGTTCATTTTTAGTTTACGTTCTGTTTCTTTCTCTAACAGGTTTTTTTTTTTTATAAATTTTGGTGTGTTTGTTGGGTCAGAATTGCAGCAGCAGTTTGAATTTTGTGAGGCCAAGGTATGACAACAGGGTGTATTTTGCACGTCAAGGTTCTGCTTCTCAAGCTTTCTTCATGAGACAAGTTTCATCTGAACAGGTGCTTTATCCATCTTTAATTAAATATATATATATATAAACAACAATAATTATTCATGTTGAAACGTTCCAATAATGATGTTTTTGTAATTTACAAATAAAAAATTGATAAATGATTAATAAAATAGAGTTAAGTTGAAAAATAAAAATAATTCTATTGGGACGTCACAATTTAGAATGTTAAATAATTCTATTTCTGAAATTTTTATTGAGTTGAATAAATCTGAATGTTGATGTTGTGTTCTACTAATATATAGTTGAGACAGCAGGGTATCCCAGATATGGCCTTTAAATGTTCTGGTTCAGATGAAGCACCGTGTTATTCTAGGCCAACAACAACAACAAGGATAGAGCCAAACTTGTCAAATGTGGGACCAATGATATCTCCGGTGGAAGAGCATTGCAAATCATTATTTGCGTCTGATGACTTTCCTTGCTTTGCAAGAACAACTACATTTATAGCCAGAAACAAGCATCACTCTCATTCCAAGCACAAAATTTCTTCACCACAGTCTAGTGGTCCGTTACTCTCTACTTAAATTAATTCTATACATATAAGAATAAAACCCCTTAAACTCGTATCAGGAGAAATCTGGCCTAGACCGGGTCAACATGGACCCCTCTCACATGCATTGCTTTCTAAAATTAAGGATAGTAGGTTGCATGTGAGAGGGGTCTATAGAGGAATTGGTCCAGGTAAGAATTTCCCCTCGTATCAAATAGTCATAAATAAAATTCTATCGAGTTATAATTTCTATATAGTTAACATAATAGGACTTCTAATTTCTCCATGATTAAAATCTTACCAATTTAATCCTATGGGGAATTATAAGAAAAAAGAAAAAAAAAAGAAAAACATTAACAAAATACAGAAAAAAAAATGCTTTTGCATTGTCTCTCTTTTGCAGTTCAATTAATTCCTTATTTAATAATAATTTTGGTGATGCAGGAATTGAGTGGTCACCAAGAATGGATGTTGCAGAATCTGGACGAAGTTACATTGTCACTGTAGAAATTCCAGGTGTTAATGCCGATGACATTAGAGTGGAGGTCAATGACCAAAAGTAATTCTTCTAATTAAATTCCTATACATAGTTCTCAAATTTTCATGTTTACTTATTTAGATCGTTTACATTTGCTAAAGTAATTTGCATATTAATTTAAAATTGATTTTTCCCCCTTCACGTGAGTGGTGGAGGCACTTGCGACTGATTGGGTCAACTAAGATTGGAAAATAGACCTTATAATTTATTAATATTTTTAGAAAGGACCTCACTCCAAATGTATTTTTAATTTCAGTCAAAATATAATTTAATTTTACAATTTAATCCTACCACTATCAAATTTTAATCTAATTGAATTTTAACCCTTTAATAAAACATATATAAATCCTCATAAACATTTGTAAATGACTGCAGGTGTTATTTTTTTTTAAGGAAAAAAATAAAATTACATACTATATAACAAGCTATCAAGACTTTTATATATGGTGAATTTTTTTTATAATAATTTTGTTATTTGACTCAATGTTCCTAATTCTTAATTTGCTACGCCACTGCTTATATATGATCAGTTTAAAAATAATGGGGAAACGGTCGATCGAGTGGAGGGCAACGGGCAGCTCATCAAAAGATTCAATCTCAACATATCACAAAAGAGAGATATCACAGGGCCCTTACCAAGTTGTGTGGCCACTTCCCTCTAACGTCAACAAGGACAATGTATCTGCTGAATTTTTGTAAGTATTCCATTTCATTTCATTTATTTTCATAATAATAGTATTATATCCTTTGATTTAAAATTTAAATATTTTTTAACTTTTAAAATATTTCAGCTTAATACATATTATATTTTCGAATTATTTCAAATCTATCCATCTAATGTAAATAATAATATGACATGACATTTTTTTTATCATCCGTTTAATATAGTGTCAAACGACATCACTAATTGTATGACATGTCAGTAAAAGTATATGGTTGGATAGATCTAGAACAATTTAAAAATATGACTAATCAAGTTTGAACACTTTAAAGATTAAGATATACTCAGTTTTTGTGTCCCAAATTAGTTGTTAAGTTTCAATATATATCACTTAATTTTTCTTATATGTCCTTATTAATAATACTTGTGAAAATTTCAATGTTTCTTTTCTTATTTCAAGTAGAGGGTAAAAATGAAAAAAATATACGGCATTAATTATTTTTCTTAATTTTGAGAAATGATCAAATCAAGTAAGAAATATGGGATGGAGGGACTATTTAAAATTAATAAATAAAAATTTTTCCTTTTCTGTGTTGATTGGTCTATCCCTTGTCTTTATTCAATACTAGGCGAATTTTCGAGCTTCGCTCGGATGTTTCTAAATTTTATTTCATTTTTAAAATTTCTTATTGCATTATTGATTTTTAAATAAAAACTTATGAAATTATTGATAATTCTGAAAATTTTAATTTTTACTCGACCCGACCTCACCTTGATTATAAATAAAATATAAATTTTATATATTTGACTATTTTTTAACTTAATTTTATTCAATTTGGTCTTTCCTTGAATATAAATATATAAATTTAATTAATTGCATAAGTTAATATTTAAATTCAACTATCAATAAATTAAATTTACATTATAAAAAGTGTAAAAGAAAATGTGTTTAGTATGTATTTATAATATTTTATTGTTATTTATAGAAAAATAATTTAAAATAATATATTAAATTTTCAATTAACAAATTTGTTAAAATATCTTACAATTAAAATTTTTATATTAAATATATTTAATGAATATTTTTATATTAAGTAAATTTAATGGTATTCTATTAATTATTTACACAATTTTTAATAAAGTCTTTTAATTAAGTTCTTAATAGTTTAATAAAAATGAAATTATTTATTTAACACCATTTTCTATGTAATTACATTTATATTAATTAACTGAAATTATTTATTTAACACCGTTTTCTCTGTAATTACATTTATATTAATTAATGATTAATTGTTCAATGTATATAGTCATATTTATTTATTATTTATATTACTTATATATAATATTTTTTTAATTAAAATATGTATATAAATTAGTTTGAACCAATCATAACAAAAATAAATAGAAATAAAATACTTAAAATATAAAAAAAATTCACAAAATAAGAAAAATACATTAATGGTTTAAGAAGCCTTTACTTTTACTTTAATATATATAATAGATTTAGTATTAATAAATAAACATATTAAATAAATGCAGAAAGAGGACCTTTTTGTTATAAATATGCTCTTAAATTTACACATGCCTATTAAACTTAGGTTAAGTGAAATTAAAACATTTAAATCAACTTAATGAACTGCTGTAGAAAAATTCACAATGCTTTGAAGTTTAAACAAATAAAATAAAACAAGAAATCTCTCATTAAAATTACATTCAATTCTTTTATAGTTAAGATTCAATAATAAATATTTTATTAATTGATAAATTTAAAATATGAACATAAAAATAAATATTTTTTTAAACATATTTATAGTTTAAGTAGACAGAACCTATTATTTCTATTACAACTATTTACATTATCATTTTTTATAGTGTTTTTTTAGATGATACTACAATAATTTTAAGCATATATATTTATTTTTATATGAGCAGAACAATATTAAATTATTATAAATTAAAAATATCTATATATTTAATAAATTAATAATTAATAATTTTTCAATTTTCCAATTAAATTAATTATAAGAAAGGTCGATTGTATAATAAAACATAACTTAATTAGATTTTATCTTTTTGCACTACTATATAATCATATTAAATATATAATAATTATTTTTTTTGAGTTTTTTAAACTCAAACTCAATTTTATTTACTAATCAACTTTGATAGCAAGAGACCTATTGAACACAAGTGCTAAAAGGTCTATTTGCTGAATTAAACACATTACGGGTTATCAATGAAAATTTTACTTGTTTTTTTTTATTTTTTCACATTGACAAAGTAGTCATTTTTCATTTAGATAATATTTTAAAATTTTTAACTAATAAAAGTATACAACCATACTAATACACTCATACGCATTAAAGAAGAGCTTTACGTTTGTCAAAAAAATTTGGTAATTTAGAAATAAAAGATAAAATTAATTTACTTATTATATTTATTTTAATTAATCAGGAATATTTTATCAAATTAATAAAACAACTAACATTTTGAACTATTTTAAGCACTAAAAGAATAACAGTTTATCATTATTTTTAGAATTTTTTTGAGAGAATCATTTATTTTAGAATTAACAATGAACATAATAACAATGATATTTGTGTGGATCACTAAATGATTTTTCTTTTTCAAAACTAGCGGGGTTTTTATTTTAATGGAAAACTAGCGGGTTAGTAAAGTATAAATGAACGATTAACCCATAATCATCTATCAAAATATTTTTAAATGGCAATTCTTTACCTCTAAAGGAATAAACAGACTGATGATTGAGACCTATGTAATTGATTGGAGAGTTCTCAGTTAAAATCACCTTTCCTGACTTCCTCCAATAAAAAAAATATTTTTCTAATTATTGCTATTTAGTACTCCATGTAAATTGTTCGGAAAAAAAGAGAGAGAGAGATCGGGTAAATTGCAGTTCCAAAAAAAGAAAAAGAAAATTTGCAAATAATTGAACTCGGACAACAAGAAAAATTAGCATGTTTAGAGTACAATTACATTTGTTTGGAGCATCCCCACTAGAGCATTAACATTAGCAGAAGCGAAGTAAAGACCTCGCATCCGATTCAGGCTCATCACAATCACGTTTTCTTTTAAAAAAGCAAAATTAGAGATCGGCCCACCAAAAAAAGAAAATAAAAGGACTCCACGTGTCATATTACAAGAGGGATGACCCACCTAATACAAATAACCACATAACACGTGTCCCATCTCCAGCTAAAGTATTATCTGCACTCCAACCCACAGGGACCACCACGCGGCCGCCTAGGAAACAATGCCTCCGAAACGGTCTTGTGGGGTCCTACTTAAACTTTGGGGCCCGCGCTCCATCACATGACAGAGTGATATATGGGTGGCCCCATCCTTTTTATTTCTTCTACACTTTTTTTGCATTGCACATTCCACGGAGCCAAAGCCAAGTCTGCCTTTGCAATTTTTGGTCCCTGTTGACCCACCACAAATAGTGGACCCTACTGCACGGTCCCACCTCACACGTGCAGCCCTTAGAATTCCCAGCCCTCACGTGCTGATCTCTCTCTCTCTCTCGCTCACAGAAACCTAGGCAAGTTTTCATGAGCTCAAATGAAGTTTGTTAATGGCGGATGCACCAATGAATTCATCAAGAAGTCACCAATGAACAAAAAGACCCCAACAGAACAGCTGAAGTAGAAAGAATCCATGGCTTGTTGTGTTCTTTTCCGTTGTCAATGCTTTGAAGAGCGAGTCATAAATTGAAGCTCTTGTTTATCATAAATTTTCAAAGAGAAGTCTCTAAGCATCTGAGGTGTACCAGTAGTAGTAGTAGTTGCTGTTGTACTTAAAGTAGTAGCAGCTGTACTGATAGGAGCAGAACTTGAACATGGCGCCATAATTGAAGCGGCTTTCGCAGGTTTACAAGCTGAAACAACAGTAGTGGAGGCGGAAACAGGAACTGCTACTGCTATATTAGCAGCAGCTTGTTGCATGGATGACACAAAAGATGATATTGGCCTTGAGGGTATATTTATTAAAGGCGTAGCAGCTGCTGGAAAAGTAAAAATTTGAGGCTGGTTTGAAGAAGGTCCAGCAATAACTGCTGGTGGTACTACGAAGAAAGCACCCGGAACGACAGCGTTTGATGGTATGGTCCACATAGGAACTAAACCCTGAGGAACTAGAGGTGCTTGCTGGGGTATTTGATGTTGTTGTTGCTGTTGTTGTGGTGATATAATAGGAGCGAGAGGTGCAGAGACTGAAACGGCAGCATCGGTTATGTCAATGTACTCACTATTGGCGGGTCGTTTACGCTTCTTTTTAACAGAATTAGGATCGGAAGTAGCGTTAGAGGTAGGGATTTTGAGGGTCCCATTAACTGACATGGCAATAGCAGGAACAGTACCGGTGCCAGTGGCAGCGATTATAGCAGGCTCAGCGTGTTCAAGTAACCACCTGATGGTTTCACCATCTGATTTATGACCGAGTTCTCTTGTAAGTTGAAAGATCCTAGCTGCACAAGTTGCCGGCATTCGAATCCTCCTGCCCCTACCCTCTACTTTTGTGTGTCGGTCTTTTGTCGAAGTTCTTTTCGGTGGAGCTAAAACGCCCACCGGAGGCATCCTCATGGCTTCCGGTACATGGACTGCCATTGGCATCACTCCTAATGGACCACCTGCCGACGCCTCTTGTAATAATTCAGGCTCTTCCTTTGGGGCAACCGCTTTTGTTGGTGACTTGGGGTTCCTTTTCTCATCTTGTTCTCCTTCCTCTTCTTCTTCTTCATGTTTATGAAAGGTTGCCATATGTAAACTAAAATACCGTACGCTAAGCTAACTGTTCCTTTTTTCGATTAATTAAAGAGGAAGCGAATATAAATATGAAAAAAAAAGTATTAATAGAAGAAGCAGTGGAGTTATATTATTTCTAATAAGACATTGAAAAGAAAGGGATACAACTGGTTATATAATAACGTCCAAGGTTTGGTATTGACGTATTGTGACCTGGACTTGCATTGGAGAAGGCCTGATGCTGTTTATTTTTCTTTGACGAAAATCTACGGCTCTCTGGCAATTGCACAAAGAGAGTTAGACGCAGGGGATGATGACACGTGGTGGGTCTCAATCCGCAGGATTATGTGCCTATCTATTCGGTAGGGTCAATGAATTGTGTGGTGATTGGTGATTGCTCCAATCCAATAAGCCAAATTTCCAATCCCCCTTTATTTTTCTTTTCTTTTTTTTTTTTAAAAAAAATCTCAATAATTTCTTTCATTGTGAAACTGAATTCCCATAATTTAATTTGAATACAGTTGAAGTTTTTTTCTTTAAGGTTGTCTTGTAGCAATAAAATATAGTTTTTTCTGTATTGGTATTTTCTTTGTAGATATAATTGGCAACATGATAGTTTTGCTTAACTGACATATCAGAAAAGCTTGTAACAACTGCAAGACGGAGACAAGATTTTACTCAAATTCAAAATGACTGTCCCTAAAGTTTTTGCAACTAAAAATTAAAATCAAGTATTGATCTCTAAGCATAATGAGCAACAAGGAAAAACTGTTGTCAATCATTTTCCACGCCCAAATTTACATTAATGGGCCACATGGTGAGTAAGTTATTGCTAACTATTTATATTGTGTTTTATATAGTGAATGTTATAAAATTTATGAAATTCATTTTTAATTTTTAATTTTTATGTTTGTTTGAAATGAAAGTTTATTTTAAATTTAATTTTTATAAAATTAATTATAACTTTACTAAATTCTTTTAAATTTGATGAAATTTACAAATAAACATAAGGATAAAAATTTTTATTATAATGTAAAATAATCATTAAATTCTATATTTTTAATTTAACATACCAAACTTAAGATGTCATTTATAAATAAATTTTACATGAAATTTATTTATAAATGAATTCTATTTTTTTTATGAAAATTAAACCAAAATCATAACAAAAATACAGTACTTTGATTCTCATTACCTGAACTCCATTTCTTAATGACAACAAACTTGAAAATGATTAAAAGTGGAAACAAATAGATGGCATAATAACAATATTACTGAAAATCAAATTAAAATTAGATGAAGTGCCTTTTTTTTAACATTAAATAGTCTAGACAATTTTGGTACGGTAGTGGCATAATATCTAGTTGTGGTCCCAATTAAAAGATAATATAATAATTAATCGTTGCAAAAAGCCGGACCTCAGTTAATACGGTACCTCAACCACACCTTAATGGCATCCTCTCACAGCCGTGCTATATGCTTGGTTGGCTCCATTTATAGGCCAAGTACACTTAAACGCTTCTCTACATGCATTTTTCTTTTCAGGTAACTCACACGCAGGGGCGGAACTACTTGGTGGTCTATTGCAGTCACCGTCCCCTCAAAATTTATTTTTCTTATATTGTATGTCTATTTATGTGCTGGCCTCTCAATAAATAAATATTTGACCCCTCATTATAATTTGAATTGAAAATATTTGATTTAAATCTATAGTTACCTCTCATGCGGGAGTTTTTAATCCGTCCATTTATATATAGCATATGTACATAGGTATTGGCTCCCTAAAAATCAAATATTTTTCTCCTAATAATTCTACAACGTAGAAAATTTAATTCAAAAATTTTTTAGCCCCTCCATACGGAATTTTCTAGTTCCGCCCCTGCTCACCCGTGCATCTACATTACACTTGTTGGTATTTAATAATATAAAACCCATTCCAATATAAGATTCATGTCAAATCATTAAGAACAATAATAAAATCAAAAGCGAAAACGTACCTGAATTGTCCATGGTGGAAGAATAATGGGTTAGTCTTCCAAATCAATATACGGTTTTGCAGACAAGGAGGTTTTGCCTCAGAGCCTGAGCCATGACTAGCAACTGCGGCACTGTGTGTTCAACTGCTGGATTGAAGTGGTAGTCGCCACCCGAACCGGCATCGAGAATGTCTTACAAGGTGTACACCCCGATTCCTCTTAAGAATACAAAAGGTGCATTGACCCCAGAGATTCAAGGATCGGACTTATCAATTCCTGAGTATGATTCTTTACCCAATACTCCTAGTATTATACCAACCTTCATTCCTTCTAACAAAGCAATAAAAACATATAATAATTATAGTCTACCTTTTACATATAACATGCAATGGTGAGTTTTTAATAACAAACAAGGATTGATTTTAACAATTACCAACCATTAATTAGGGTTAATTAACATCAAAAGGTGATAACAACACATAACACATCAACACAATAACACAACCTAGGGTTTTTACCAATTTTAGACCTAAAATGATTACCAAATTAGCATTAATAACCAATTTCATGCATTAAATCAACTAAATAATTTCCAAAGAAGTTCTAGAAGCTTACCTCGTCGCTGCATTCCATGTGAAAGCTACTGTTTATTCATTTACAGACCCGCACACAACCATTCCGAGCAAAAATACCGCAGAGGGGCAGAGACAGGGGCCAACGCCACTTGGGATACAGGCGTTGGTGCCCAACACCACTCCTGGCTGTGGTGTTGGTGGCCAGAACATAGATAGCAAGAATGTTTTGATAGAAAATGAGATTTTCCAGTTTACCAAGCCCAAAAAATGCACATACAGAGATGATAACACATGAAACATTCACCAAAACATATAATTATGCATGAATCATAGTAAAACAACCTAGATCTAATCATGACATGCATTAAAACATGAGAAGATACAAACTTTACAAGCAAAACATGCAAAAGACGCCAACTTTACACATAAAACGTGCAAAAGATGCAAACTTTATACTTAAAACATCAAAATAACACAATTTCATATATTAATATGCAAAGAAACAAACTTTATACATTAAATCATGCAAAGAAACAATCTTTATATATCAAAACACAAAAGATGCAACCTTAATGCATTAAAACATTGAAAAAACATAACTTTATG